>JAVJIF010020240.1:0-34824 GCA_038442645.1 Agave tequilana | reverse complement strand
TTTAGGATGCAATATCACCATTGTAGTTATAATCCAAAAACAAAAATAAAAGGGAAGTAATCATATTGTAATTTCTATGTGATATTCCAGATTTTAAATATTGACACTGTATCAATCAACATCCTTAAGTTAGATTCACAGTTTGAAGCAAACGCTAGTCTGTCTTTTACTTTCTGGAAAGTTAAAAACTAGATTATTTTTCTGAACATAAGTATCATTTCTAGATCAATGCATAAGCTTATATAATTTGAAGAGGTGTGGGCCTGACATCTACAACTAAAATTGGTTCTCACAACAGTTGTATCCTGTAGAAACAATTTTGCTTAGCTCTATTTTTTTAAAAGACTAGCTCCATGCTAAGGTTAACTCTTTGTTTCTAAAAAGTAATGAAAATTATTTTAATTGTACGAGAAAAAGAGTATACCTTGCAGACGGGTAGTTGTCGTCCGACTATGAAACTCAAATTATAAGAGAACAAATGTAGTCAGAAATAAAATGGATGGATGCAACCAATGAAGAAGCTTCGAGCAAGTGAACTTATTTATGGTATCACTTCTAAACTCATTCAATAATTGCTCCTACCCACCCCCCTCTCCCGCGAACCAAAAAGTAAAAGAAAAAAAAAAAACCCAGCCACCCCTATTTTATGATAAAGAAAACTTTGTTCAGAAACAAAATTGGTTTAGCTGTTTGCATTCATATCAGGTACGTAGAGTGGTTCCCCACTTTGTTTTGTATCAATAACCGAACTGACTGAATGTGAGGGGGCCATGGACAGCAGATAGAGCTTCTATCCAGTAACTGATACAATTTAATATAAATTGGGCCAGTCAAACAAACTGTAGGATCTTGGCAACATTGGTCAGAACATAATTGCTTCACGCTTAGGCTATTCGTGTTGTATATATTTAAATTCATGTGCATGCTTAACTTAAACTTCATTCCTTGCATCATTTATGCATGTCTTGAATTTGAATTTTTATAACAAAATGACTATAATATTATTCTTATATGCACAATAACATTTTGGTGCAGTGTGATGAAGAGATGAGTTCAAAGAAAACAACAAGGCCAATAGAGTTTCAGGTTTTCTAGTTTTCATTTCTTATTGTGCTCTATTTTTCATTGAATTCTGATTGTATATTCACAATTGTTAAACTGGCATTGTCTTGAATTTTGCATTTAAGCTTTGCACGCTGGTGGCTGTGTTTAATCTCAAAGCCTTCAGCAGTTCCTCTCTTTAGCTTTCCTTCTTCCCACAACTGCCAGCTCCAAATGCTAATTTGGACAACTTTTCTTTTATATATACTAGTTTCTTGTCCACACTACGACAATTCCCATTACTTTGGTCATCATTGACACCGATTACAACAACCGCTTGAAGAGACAATCCCCAACTTTGACCATATTCTTAGTTCTTTAAATCATGCGTATCAGATACATACTGGTCCATTTTTCAATAATCTAAATAACTTGTCTACATATTTTCTTGTATTACAATTAACTTATTTCTATTATTGGATTGCAATTTTTAAATTAAAATTGATGGGCCTTTTGCTTTGAATTTGTTCTGGGTTGAGCACTTGGTTGTGCACACATTCACTTCCAAAGAATTATTTATGATGTTTGTAGTAGGGATTGCAGTTATGACCTGTTCCAATTGCCAAAAGCTTTGTGGGTTGGGCCAAGCATTTACGGTTTTGGTTTTGAGTCATAAACAGGTTAATTCACCTAACTTGTTTATTAAATGGGTCGGGTGTGGGTTGATGGTTGACCCATTTTACCTGCTTATGACCTATTATTTGAAACATAGATAAAGTTCAAACTACTAGTCCTATAGAAACTAAAAGTTAGATGTTATTGATTTTAATTAATATTGTGAATAGGTTTAATATGTTCTTTTATAAAATTAAAATTTTTTTTGTAAGGTTTGTTATTGATGGTGTTTTTTTTTCTCTTTTGTTTTTATAACTTTGATTTGTTTAATTGTGCCTGAGATTTAATAAACTGGTTAATTAGGTCAAGCCAGGTTGACCCTTTAAGTCTAGGTCGGGTATGGGTATGCAACATTGACCTCTGTTTACTAAACAGGTCGGGGCAGGTCATCTATAGTTAGGTTGACCCGAATTTGACTTGACTCGACCCAATTGACATCCCTAGTTTGTATCACCATGCACATTGGTGGAAATATTTATTAGATCACCAAAAAAGTTTAAAATACTAAACTAACTGAAATTGCAAATTAAACTAATACTTTTGAGAAAATCTTGTGAGCGCATGCGCGTGTTTTGTGTGTTTTTTTCCCCCTCTACGCACAAACATATGTGAATGTATTATGTATGGTGACGGAAATGTTTTTGTTCGACCCTTGGTCTTTATTCATTGTTTAGGGTTAAAGGTACTTCCCTGTAGAAAATCAGAATATTCGTTCCAGTTGTGTTAACTGACTAATATTTTTAAAAATAACTAATTTTATCATTATTTCGGTGATTAAAACCCCTACCCTTCAATTGAAGCCTGGATGTTGCATTTCTTCTTCCTCTTCTTCTCTAACTCTATCGAAGAAACCCACGTCTCTAAGAAAACTTGATTGCAAAAAGAATCAAAGAAAGCTATACATTAAACATTAGTCAAAACCCCATCTTCCTCAGTCCACATTCCACAACGAACACAGTAATTAAAACCTCGCTCCGTCCCTTCCCATGAATCATAGCATCCTTATCAATCATCATCACTAACATCCAAAGCCCCTCAGAAAAGAAGTCATTATAAAAAACAAAGGCCCTCCGTCATCTCCATCACCTTTCTATCTTAATGTTTGCCTACTTTGTCAAGAACCTTTACCTACCTCTCCACCCTCACCTATACCTCTAACCTCGATGTCGTCCTTTCCTTCCTCCACTTTGAGGTCCCCTTCATCCCCTCTTTCTTCCCCTAGAACTCACAATGCAAAAACTTTTCCTTATTAATCATTCAACAATTTTATATCAATATGTCCCAAACAAAGAAAAATAAATATTTAAGGTAGTCTTTCCAGAGCGCACCTCCCTTGGCTTGACACTGCCAACGCTGTTCCCGACAATTGAAGGGTAGAGTGGAGATTGGTAAAGAAAGAAGAGAGGAGATCAAGTGGGAGGTGCGGGGAATGACAACTGAGGGGGAAAAGAGGAGATTGATACGAAAGGCAGAGAGGGAGGCCATGTTTCATGTATTGAGATAGGGATTAGGGATAGATTGAGAAATAGTTTTCTCCTTTTCCTTTTTCTATTTTTTGTATGTTTAATGGATAGTTGAACAAGAGGTATAGACATTTTTTTATTTGTAATCCGTATAAAATCTAATAGGCTGCCGTCATGGGTATTTTTCTAAGACCCAAAGATTTGGAGAGTAAGCTGGCAACATCAATAAATTGTGGGGTAATTTTCTAAATAATGAAGTTTTGTGGCGGTATATATAGGAAAACTCTTAGTTTTTTTTAATTGTCTTTGCCAATGCCTTGTTGTGAAAAAAGAGACGGAAAGTTCATTTGTCTAAATCAAAGATAAGGGCAATTGGACCTAAAATGGACCCAACTGAATTTAGCATCCCCTTCTCCTCTCTATCAGCTATGCTTTCTCTACTACTGTAGCAGCAAAAGAAATATTGTGCCTATGCTAGTGTTGGTGACGATGAATCCTGATGGTAGAAAAAGTTGTGTTTTGGGGGTGGGGGGGTGATGGATAAGGGGTTGTTGGCAGCACTTTAGTTCCACAAATTCCATCAATTTCCCTCAACAGACCCTCCAAAGTAATAATGACTATGTATAATACATAAAGTATATTAAACAGTAATTATTATAAACTTAATTGAATAGATAATAGTTGAAATGTCTTGTTTTAGCTTGGTGCTTGGAGCACAATTACATGCTTTATGTTATGAAACTTGGTTGCTCTATTTCATCACTCCTTTATTAAGTTAGACAACCAATTTACTTTGAGCCATTCACTTGTATACCACTTAAATGCAACTTAAAATTTCAGTGTATTCTTCAACCTTATACCTTAAATCATGCCTATTCAAGAACAGTCAGACACGGTTAAATGAGTATCAATAAACTTGTTAATTCGTAGGATATGGGTAGCTTTAACCTTTATAGAAGTAAACGTGTGACAAAATTTATTATCTTAAGCAATTATTGCTAAAACAGATTTATTTTTTGTGGTTCAAAAAAAACATAAAAATGTAATTACCAAGTTACATAAGCTGAGATGCGATCTAATTATTAACTCCCTCATGCTATGTTGTTCTGTCTTTATCAAGGAGTCTGAATTTTACATTACTTGAGCGCATTCTTATTGTGTTGTTTTATTTATTATATGAGAACTTTACCATTGTCAAGCTATATGCTTATAGAATGACGACCAAATACTCGCAAACTTACCAGAAGTAATTATGAAAAGGCATTGCTGATAGGGTTTTACTGTTTCTGTTGTTTTCTGATATTATTTTGTTAGTAATATGTTTTCCGTTTTTTTAGGTAAACCATACAGATTTAGCTGAAATCGAGGGTGGGGAGGTTGCAATTACAAATCTCCACTCTTGTAATGGTCCTGATTTTGTCTTTCAACTGCACATGGTTAATGAACGAGACCCAACACCTAAAACTCCTGGTATGCATCCAATATTCAGTACAGTTTATGTTGAACTGTGTCTAGGATTTAAACATAAATTAGTTTGAATGGTTGGATTACTGCAGGCTTCAGGAGTTGTCGCCAGGCTAATGCACGGTTGAAGTGTGTCTACTTTCCAATTGTTGAGGTATGTTGGGAACTTATATATTCATGTTTCTTCTCTTTTCTTCCTTCCCTTAATTTTTCTATTTGAGCACTTCATGGTGTTATCTTCTGAAAATCCCTATAGCAAATTTGAAGGAATCATATCATCTGAACTCTTCATCTAGACATTTTTCTGGTCTATCTGAATTTGGAGGCTTGCTCCTTGATTATGAGCTTAAACTGCATGGTTAAAAAATGTAGGTTACCAAGTCGCTAATTGCACATTGTGGTTCTAATACAAATGCCACTCTTGCTTATGCTAGCATGGTAGGAATTTTGTAACAACCAAGAAAGCATTGATTTCAGGCTGACAACTGGCTATAGAAACTGTCTTTCTTTTTTCCATTTCCTTTCTATCTTTTTTTTTTGGGAGCTTCCTTGTTCTTGAGTCGTAACCCATTGCTGTCCTGATATTGTTGAGAAAAAGGTCAAGATGAATGTTGAAGACAACAACGCATATCATGAATGATGATATTCTTTTGTATTATTTCAGGGTAAAGAGAGCATTGACAGAATTTTGGAAAAACTAGAGGTAGATGGGTTCCGAGAAAAAGATGATTTTGAAAAGTTCAGTCGCTTGTCTATTCGGAGACTCGGCCGATTACTTCCAGATGCTAGATGGGTAAGACATTTTCTTGATGTTTTTAACATGGTTTGTTGCCTTCAATATCAAATTTGACAAGTTTTCTTCTTTTACTGCAACTGTTTATTGTTCTTTTGTTTCTGTATTTTGCATTATGATGATTTTCTTAAAATATTGTGACTTGATGTTTTGCTTGGACTACAAATTATTGCCATTCTTGGAGATTGACAACCTTAAAATGCGTATCCATAATTGTTATTTTCTTTTTATGTATTCCTTAAGTTTCAATGGGTTGGTTTTACCTTTGCGTGCTATGATTTCTGGTTTAATTGATAATCAACCTGGCATTGTAGTGTGTCTTTGTTGATCTACAACCTCAAACTTGTGGGGCCTCAAGCTGCAGTTGGCCTGATTATGTCATTTACTGGCATATTTAGTCCTTTAAGCTCTTCCCCAACTTGGACCTGTTTTTATTTTCCAAAGGAATAGAGCAGATAGAACTTATTAATCATCACGTGAATGAGCAGTTAGCATGTTTTAACTGGAGGTGCAATCCAATCTATTGTTACATGTCCATCCAATATATTCTTTAATGATTAAATTTCATTGTACTTGATCCTTGTGATCCACCGCGCCTGTCAGGTTGGGTTGACTTAACCCAGTTATACTGATTTGAATTTAGCCTATTTAATAGATGGGTCAAGGAGTCTTACACCGAACCCAACTGACCCACAAATTGTGTGTTTTGGTACTGACCCACCTAACCTTTTTAGTAACAGGTTAGGTTGAAATGGAATGTACATTGCTTGAAGAGAAAACACAGCAAAGTCCAGTCCTCTAGTACAATACCAACACATATTAACACATAATGCATCTACACCCACTAACAAACTGAGCCACACTCATCTTTGTGCTAATATACTGTTGTCATCATTTGGGTCTGAGACTTAGATTCAGATTTGAGGGGAAAAATGCAAATGGAAGGAGTCGAACTCAGTGTACCCCTCAAGTGAAAATAAGAAAGAAAACTACAAAAAACCACTTAGACAACATCTTGGTACAGATAAAGGCACGAATCAATGGGTTACTTTGAGTCAAATGCGTCAAAGACTTGTACCAAGCCTGCCCCTTTTATTTATCTATCAGTTAGATTGACCATTTTATGATCCATACCTTACAGCCTCTGTTCGGGTTGGGTTTGCAGGTGAGTAAAGCGGAGAAAAGTGAAAATCTATGTGTGTGTGTGTTGGGGGGGGTGGGGCTTTAGAATCTCATAGAAAAGAAAACGGGCCATGTGTGTGGAGAATTTAGAATCTCATAGCAAAGAAATGAGCCTAATAGAGCTGCAGAATTTAGTTATTTTCAAAGTCTTTTTTACTAATTGTCATTGTAGTGTTATTTATTCAGTTGCGTTGCGGGGGGTTTCATTCTTTTTTCTACTTCAGTTTTCACCGGATCTTCATAATATGGTTTGGGAGGTATTGTTATGGGGAATTAGGAAAAGGAGGGGAATAATAGAAGAGGGAGATATGGGAAAGGTGAGAACTAAGTGTTATGCATGTACATAACACACATGCATACATATGGTTGCAAGTATGAAGCATGGACACTACAAAGTGAGTCCTATTCCCGTGTCCGACACGTAGCGAAGACCAACACTTGCCCGAACTTGCTCGACATGCATTGTACGCTCCGCTTTCATGTTGGATTTTAGGAAACCATAATTGTCAAGCCCTTTGGCTTTTAAAGAATTCTAAAGATCATATTTCGTCACTGTCAGTTAAACAAACCTATAAAATGATCCTTTGCATAAGATGGATGTATGTTAATGAAACCTAAACACCTTGCTTATGAATGGTTCCATAAACTTGTATAGGTGAGGTATTGGATTAGATAACTTTTTTTGTTTGACTTAGTTACTTTGTTAGAAGCTATAGATTTCAAGCATTAGTTTTTATTTAGTTTGTTCTTCCTTCTATTTCAAATGTCAGGATATAATTATTGTCAGGACAAGTCTATCAGATGAGATTGAGTAGTAACTCATAAGCTATGTTAGAACAAACAACAACAACAATTAAGCCATTTGTCCCAAGTATTTGGGTGTGGCTACATGAACTAAAAGAGAATTACGCTGGATCGGGCGCATGGATCAACTTTTTCCATTCATTCCTATCAAGCAATATGCCTTCATTAAGACCTTTGCCTCTATATCTTGTCGTATCGCCTCCATACATGTTTTCTTCGGTCTCTCCTGCGCTCTTTTAACTTGCCCTAATTTGATATGCTCTACTTTCCAGACTGGCACATCTGTAGGTCTACGTAGCACATGACTAAACCATCATAGGCGATTTTCTCTCATCTTCTCTTCTATAGGTGCTACGGCTATCTTAGTACGGATATCCTCATTACTCACCTTATATCTCCTCGTGTTATCATACATCCAACGAAGCATGCACATCTCCGCTATCTCTTTATAGCCCAACATTCTGTGCCATATAACAAAGCTGGCCTAATAGAAGTCCGATAAAATTTCCCTTCAGCCATAACGGAATGTTACAATCGCATAAAACTCTTGTTGTACTCCATTTTAACCAGTCGGCTTGGATCCTATGGTTGACACCATTATTGATCTTCTCATCTTTTTGGATAATAGAACTCAAGTATTTAAAATGACTGCTCATCGGTATTCCTTGTCTGTCTAGTATGACAATACTATAATCTCAGATTTCCTGTTTACTGAATTTGCACTCCATATACTTATTTTGACTCTACTTAATCTAAAACGTCAAGATTTTAGAGTTTGACTTCATAACTCCAATTTGGTACTTATCTTAACTTTCGTCTTATCGACTAGGACAATATCATCAGCAAATAGCATACACCACGGTATCTTATCCTGAATAGCTCTTGTAAGCTCATCCATCACTATGACAAATAAGAATGGACTCAATGCAGATCCTTGATGCAATTCAATTGTGATAGTAAAATCATTTGTTATGCCTTCACAAGTTCTGACATTTGCCAGTACTCGATCGTACTTGTCCTTGATTATGTTAATATATTCGATGGGAACTTTCTTTTTCAGCAATGTCCACCATAATACCTTTTTGGCACCTTATCATAAGCTTTTTCTAAATCAATAAAGACCATATGCAAATTTCTCCTCTCGAAGTCGCTCTATAAGTTGACGAAGCAAGTCGATCGTCTTGACATTAACCCAAACTGGTTCTCTGATATTTTAACATATTGCCTTAACTTGTGCTCAATTATCCTTTCTCAAAGTTTCATGATGTGACACATGAGTTTTATTCCACGGTAGTTTTGAACGATTCTAGATATCACCCTTGTTCTTTTAGTGAGGTACTAGGGTACTCTTCTTCCACTCATTTGACATTTTTTTAATTAGTTAGATCTTGTCAGAGAAGTTTGTCAGCCATCTCACGTTCATCTCTCCTAAGCATCTCCATACCTCAATAGGAATTTCATTCGGGCCAACAACTTTCCTTGACTTCATCCTCTTCAAGGTCTTTTTAACTTCAGATTCACTAATTCTGCGCATATAATTACGGTTCATATCCTGGCACCGAGGTAAGGTCACCCAAATCTTGAGTAGAACTACCATTAAACAATCTGTCAAAATACTCTCTATCTTTCTTTGATTTCATCTCGAACTAAAATCTTCTGATCCTCATTTTGACACACCTCACAGTACACAAATCTCTAGTCTCTCTCTTATTTGAGCAATTCTATATATATTCTTTTTAACCTCTTTGATGTCCAACTTCTCATACACTTTAGCTTTTGCATTCTGAACAACTTTCTAGCCTCCTTGGCTAGCTTATATCTCTCAAAACTCATTCCATCATAATTTTTCTTCAAATCTCTATAAGAGTTTCGTTGCCCTCACGCGCTCATAAAAGTGTGGGGACCATTGCTTATTTGACACCACATTCGGGCGTCAGTGTGGCGCGTCGCTTTTGGACGACGATCTAGCAACCGTTGCGACTTTCACTACACTCCACTTTTTTTTGATGAGAAGAGGTCTGGATGATGAAACAATCACACCCGGGCTCCGATGTAGCGCGTCGCTCAGTAGGGAACGCCCCAAAAAAATTTAGATCTTAGTTCATGTTCATAGTATGTGACAATATTTTACGTTGGTTGTCACAGGCCTACCACAAGCCTCCTAATTTTAAAGAACATGTTTCTTTCTTTCTTTCTCTTGGGCAGTTGGTGGGAAGGCTGGAGGTGGTATGATATTTTCTATGCTGAGAAATGTTGCCTAGATATGATAGATGCCTTCGAAACCAGATGCAAAGCCAATCACGTACCAGGAAGAATCAGTTGGTGTAATAATAAAGTGGGGTTTTGCTGGAGAAAAAAAAATGGAAGGACATTGTCATGAGAAGGAAACGATCACATAGAAAAAGAAAGACAAATTCAATAAGAATGTTGAGGGCATACATTTATATCTTATATATTATTACATGATAATATGATCAAATCAATTGGGATTGTCCATTTGGATGAGCAACTATTAGCTTTTTTTTGATGAGAAGAGGTCTGGATGATGAAATAATCACACCCGGGCTTCAATGTAGCGCGTCACTCATTAGGGAACGCCCCCATGAAATTTAGTTCTTGGTTCATGTTCATAGTATGTGATAATGTTTTACGTTAGCTGTCACAGGTCACAACCCTCCTCTGTCCTGGCTTGAGACAGCCAGTGAATGGTGTACTGGCGCAGTTCATAAGCTATGTTAGAACATTAATTCTAAAGAACATGTAGTTTCTTTCTTTCTTTCTTTTGGGCAGTTAGTGGGAAGGCTGGTGGGGTATGATTTTTTCTATGCTGAGAAATGCTGCCTAGATATGATAGATGCCTTCGAAACCAGATGCAAAGCCAATCACGTACCAGGAAGAATCAGTTGGTGTAATAATAAAGTGGGGTTTTGCTGGAGAAAAAACGGAAGGACGTTAATTGTCATGAGAAGGAAACGGTCACATAGAAAAAGAAAGACAAATTCAATAAAAATGTTGAGGGTATACATTTATATCTTATATATTATTACATGATAATATGATGTTCAGATCCCATTTGGATGAGCAGCTATTAGCTTTGTTTGATGAGAAGAGGTCTGGATGATGTTAATAATGATAATGACGTTTCATTGAGCAAAAAGAAGAAAATATCTAATCCCCTGGAGCATCTCGGCGAGGCTTGCTCACTACTCGCTTCTTTCGAGGTCTGCGAGAAGATGACTCCTTTCTTTTAAAATGGACGGTTTAACTTTTCAACATAAGGTTTTCCTATGAAAGATTTGAGGTTCAAAACTCTCTCCGGGCTAGACTTTTGCACCTGCCACTTTTGCGGCCTCTCCGGCCATTGGAAGACAGCTTGCCCGACGAGGCTTCTGTGCTTCATCTACCGGAGGCCAGGACATCAGGCGAGAAGATGTCCGAATGGGGTTGTGCAGAGAGTGGAGGCGGAGGTCAAGCAGGGACTTTTGGACTCGGTTTGACTATCGGGGAGTCCGGTGATGCCTAATGGTGATGGGATGCGAAAGGATGTGATTCGGATCCTTCTTTTCAAATACTAGATCTCGGAGCTCTGCGAATCTACTTTCAGCTGGCCTCGATCACGGAGGAGGAGTTGTAAGGTTAGTAGCGGAGGCGTTGAATAGTGGTTAGAGTGGTGCTTGGGGTGGTGCCTCGAGAATGCAATCGAAATCGGCGAATTCCTTTTGAGTTCCCAGGGGGGTGGATCATCGGCGTTCGATGAGGGATTTGGGGAGAGTGGATTCGGTCCTCTCTCCAATCAATCGCCGAAGTCTATGATCATCAGCGAGGTAGGGTTTGTGGCGACGAGTTAGGGGACGGAGCAGTGTGCAACGAGCTCGAGGGAAACACCGCCTTGTGTACCGTACGATTCCGACATTGGTTGCCTGAGGACATGGTGCAGAGTTCTGAGGAGCGTCAACCTACGACCTTCGCTGAGAGCTTCACTATCTGCCGTTCTATGACGTTGGATGTGACCGTTGGATCGACAGTGGGGGAGGAGACGACAGCGGTGGCCACAGGGAGCGGCAGAGTTGTCACTATAGAGCGCGGATTTTGAAGCGTGAATATTAATCTAGGTGAACACGTGACACGAAAGTGTCTGGGCAGTTCGATTTTGAACTTCTAACAGGGGTGACCATTGATTTGGTTGGCGAGGGTAAAGTGGCTATTGCGAGTGTGTCCAATAAGAGGGATTCGGCCCTAAGTATGATCTGAACCAGATGGCTGTATATGGGACGGCTGATGCTGGACTTGCTGGCTTTTTTGAGCGGGATGGCTCAGTTGGGGATGCTGAAAGGGTTAGGTTGGATGTGGGGCTTGAGGTGGAGGCTGGGCCGGAATATTCAGTTCAGTCTAGTGCTAAACCTGAGGTTGCTTATAGTGGAGAAGAATATACCAGCTATAGGTCTGCGGGATGGCCTCTTTAAGCCTAAGAAGAAAGGCAAGGGCAAAGCCCCATCAATTAAACGGGGATTTCTCAATAGTGGGGTCTCTGAGGGGAAAGGCTTGGCACCAATGCTCAAGCGAGGATTTGTTTTTACTGGGTATCTGGGTCGTCTTCTCCGACCAAACGGGGCCAAGAGGCATCACTTGATGGGAAGAGGCTCGACGGGTCGGGTTTTCCTGTGATTGATGAGTTCTTGATGAACATCGTCGGCGAGGGGATTAAGAATAATTTTCCAAATGAGTTTGCAAAATTTTTTGGGTCTGTTCCCCCTTAGCGGATCGCAAGATCTCTGAAGAGGTCGAAGACGGAGGAGCGTGTTTTTGGAAGAGGGAGATAGGAGGATGGATGGAGCTGGTAGACTTGCGTCGGAGGAGTTTAAGAGTATTCGACAAATCGGGTTGGGTTGAACCCAGCGTCATTATTTGGGTCGCTGGATGAAAAGTGGGTATGTTGCCATGACGCTGGAAGTAAGGTGGCCCTTGTTGGAGTTTCTTTCTTTCGGGTGGACCAATTTTGTATTTTTACATCTTTGTTCCCTCCATTTTTGAGGTTTATTTCTTTATGGACTTATTAATGAAACATCGGGGGCTTTATTGGCCTAACGGTCTTTCTCTCAAAAAAATAGCCTGAAAAGTTTTTTGTTCTTCATGGAGTGTAAACAATATACGCCAATTATGTCTCCTGAGTTGGAAGGCATAGCCTACATGTTTTTATGTTCGAGGAAAGTGGAATGCTTGGACATTCTGATTTGCTTGGGTGTGCCTCCTTCTGTCCTCATCTCCTCTCTGTGTTTGGTGGGGGGTGGTTTTTTGGTTATTCTGGTGGTGGTGGTTTTTTTTTTTTGTTGCGGGGGGGGGGGGGGGGGGGGGGGTAAGTATTCTTTACAGTCTCCTACATTGTAAATATACAAAGGTCTGTTTTACTCTTCTGCCACATGCAACCTATACCATAAAATGTAGTTAGATTTTTCAAGTGCAGTCCAAAGTCCAGCACTGTTCTTACTTATTATTATTGCCTCCAGCGAGCCCTTCCTTTCATGGAACCACAGCAAAAACGGGGAGATAAAGCCCAGTTATTAAGGAGGTGTTGTCACAGGGTCAAATGCTTCGTTGGTAATGTGATTTGTTAATACATGCATTCTCTTTATTAGTTTTGTTAAAATACTTGCCTGTAGAGATATTATTTTGATGTGCTTTTCTGTTATTGCTGTGGTTTCAGACACGGATGCTGGCTTTTCCCCTACACCTTCTAAGGTATGAAACTGTTGTATTGATAAAATGGTTTCCATCAATGATTTCGCTCACCAAATCTGTAGTTTGCTCATGTTTTTTGTTCCTTACCTCTCTGTGACTGCAATATGTCACCTGAGAGTGTTAATGTATTAATAATTTATTATTGAGGTTAAAAATTCATTAGTTCTTCTTGCATCCCTGGAATTTATTTTTTTAAACAACACCTTTGGTGCCCTTTCTTTAGATATTGTTGGCTTTGAAATAAAATTGAGTTTATTAGCTTGTAACATTGTCTTTATGCGACACATTATGCACTCAGTCTCATTCCTATAGCTAAGCTCAAGGCAAGCTATAATCAATAGGTTAATAATTATTCTGTGTTCTATTTGTGATGCAGGAGATCAACTTCGACAACTCTTTTCGACTGTCGATAGTTTGACATTCTTTTAAAGTATCAGAGTAAATTACAGTCTTGTCGACATCCCTCATCTTCCTCTATCGACAGGCTTTTACAGTAAGTTAGGAGATTACAGACCTGTCGATAGCTCCCTTCAACTGTCGATGTGCCTATGGCTTATGAGAGTATCCTAGTTCGTTTAGGAGTTATTTTCTGGATCCATTTTGGATTCCAATTTGTTTTATTTTTATTTCTTTATTTTAGTTTTCTAGTCAAAAAAATTTCTTCTTTTATTTCCCATATAAGGCCATTGTATCCGTGGGTTTAGGAAATCAACTTTTAATCAATAAATTTTGAGTTTTTCCTCATATTTGCCCTTGGATTCGAGTTCATTTTAGCTCGTGGATTCGGG
The DNA here is from genome assembly GCA_038442645.1 of Agave tequilana. NCBI lineage: Eukaryota > Viridiplantae > Streptophyta > Magnoliopsida > Asparagales > Asparagaceae > Agave > Agave tequilana. Next base: position 20,878 of record JAVJIF010020240.1, on the reverse strand, counting down.
TTGTTCTTGCTCGTAGATTCAACTAGTTACCCTTACCTGAAGATCTTTTCAAGATTCATTAACGCTAGAATGAGGTCTAGCCCGCGTCGTTCATCTTCTTCGCTTGCCCTTCTGCATCAAGTGGTATCAGAGCTCCAGCGAAGCTCCAACGATGGGCAGAAACGATGACGAACAACATGGCGGACTATTGCACTCATCAAAGAGAAGCTTACTAATGCATCTGTCTTAGCTTTTTCAAATTTTGAGAAGGTGTGATGCTTGCGGAGTGGGCATTGGAGCAATACTCGCAAGAAAAGAGACTCATTGCCTTTTTCAGTGAAAAGTTGAACGAAGCACGGGAATTTCGTTGAGGGGAAAAGTTATTAAGAGACTTGCACGGATGCGGACTTTCAATACATTTTTGGAGAGAAGACGATAAGTCTTGAGGAAAGATACCACTGGCCCCAACTGGGAAAGGATATAACTACAGTTGTGAAGAACTGCTCAATTTGTCAAGTTGCCAAAGGCCAAGCTCAAAATACAGGCTTATAGATACCTTTGCCCATCCCAAAGGACATCTGGGATGATTTGAGCATGGATTCGTGTTGGGATTTGTTGACACAAAAGGGAGCAGATTCCAACTTATTCCTGGAAGACATCTGATGCACCACATGTAGCCAAATTATTTTTTCAAGAGACTGTGAGATTGCATTGCGTGCCAAGTTCTATTGTTTCGGATCAAGCCAGCAAATTCTTGGCGACGTTCTGGACTATTCTATGGAGGAAATTTGATACATCTTTAAAGTACAGTAGCACGACGCACCCTCGAACCGATGGCCAGACGGAAGTTGTCAACCACACTTTAGGCACCTTATTGAGGAACATGTGTGGAGACAAGGCCAAGAGCATGGGATCAGGCTTTGTCTCAAGTAGAGTTTGCTTACAATAGCGCAATCCACAGCTCATCGGGTATGTTACCCTTTTCTATTATCTATCGGAAGGTACCTCATCATCTCTTAGACTTGGCTAAATTGCCCATTAGCGAGAAGTTCAGTAATGCAGTTAGTGCCAGGGCTGAGCAAGCAATAGAGCTCAAAAGGATGTTCAAGAAAGATTGGAGAAGTCCAATATAAAATTCAAAGCCACTGCTGATAAAAGGAGAGAAAAGGTCTTCGAAGAAGGAGACATGGTAATGTATATTTTAGAAAAGAATTCCTGCTGGATTGTACAACAAGTTGAAGCCAAAGAAGGATGGTCCGTTCAAAATCGTGAATAAGATCAATAATAACGCCTATGTTGTGGATCTTCTGAACGATATGACAATGTCAAAGACATTCAATGTGGCAGATCTTTATTATTATCACCCACCCGAGCAGCTGTATCCACATAATATCTCGAGGATGAGTTCTTTTGAAGAGGGAGGGGCTGATGCAGGAGATCAACTATCGACAACTCTTTTTGACTGTCAACAGTCTTCTACAGTATCAGAGTAAACTACAGGCTTGTCGACAACGCTCTTCTTCCTCTGTTGACAGGCTTTTACAATAAGTTAGGGAATTACAGACCTGTTGACAGCTCCCTTCAACTGTCGACAAGCCAGAGTATCCTAATTCGTTTAGGAGTTATTTTCTGGGTTGTTTTGGATTTCAATTAGTTTTATTTTGTTTCTTTCTAATTTCTAGTTAGAAAAGTATTCTTGTTTTATTTGCCTATATAAGACCATTGTATCCTAGGGTTTTAGGAAATCAACTTTTAATCAATAAAATTTTGAGTTTTCCTCGTATTTGCTCTTGGATTCGAGGAGTTCATTTTGGCTCGTGAATTCAGGTCGTTCTTGCTCGTGGATTTAAATAGTTACCCCTGCTGGAGATCTCTTCAGGGTTCGTTAGCACTAGAACGAGATCTAGCCCGCGTCGTTCGTTTCTTCGCTTCCCCGTCTGCATCAATTTGTTGCATCATTACTGAAAGAAATTAGCAAGTCTCTACATCAATGGTCAAGATGAATCCACTGTGTTCTTTAAAATGAATGATTTTTTTTGTACTAAGTGAAAGTATCTTTTATTTAGCATGTCAGCAACATATTGTGGCACCTGCATCGGTGCCATATGATAGCTGTAACTCTGACAAATGATATATCCTTGGCTAAGATTAAAAAATATATATATATTCATGTTTAGTGGCTCTTGGAGAGTTTCAACTTGTTGGGAATGGATCTAGGAGATACTCGCCCACTCACAACACGCGCACGCACAAACACGCACACAAAAACAACCCAAACTACCACCAAAAAAGGAAGAAGAAATTGGACAGAAAAGGAAGATTAACCTTGTTCCTGAAACCTTGGATTTCTTCACAGTTCACTCTTCTTTTCTTCAGACTGACTTAGCACATCATGACCCTTTCACTTTGGCATTGAGGAGCTTTGGCAGCAAGCCTTCTGGAGAAGATTCAGGTGCATGTTAAAAATGAACGCTTTATGCTTTGTTTCTTTCCATTCTATATTTCGGTTTTTCTACTATTTTTGTATGAATATGATGTAGATTAATTGTGTTCCTTACTTTCATCAACAGCGAAAATTGTTGAGATTCATAAAGATGGAAAACCACTTAATTTGTTAAACTTGGAAAAGGAATATCATGATTGGATATTTCAGATGCATGATGCATATGATGAAGAAGCAGAATGCGGTGAGGATGAACCTGTTCTTGTTATTGGCCCATGCAACAAGAAAAAACTTGGGATATCTGCTGATGGTAAGGTTTTAAAATTGTCAGTGATACTGTAGGTTCATGTGTTTAGTCTCTTTACCCATGAATTGACTGAAATGTTCAAGCATTTTGTCAATTCTCGTTTTCTTGCTGGCCAAATTATCAGTTTATGTTTTCTGTTCAATTGTAGTTGTAAGAGTACACAAAATCATAAGAAGGAAAGGGCTTCTTTGGAAATCAGGCCAAAAAATTAAAATTCTTAAAGGAGCAGTTGGATGTTCAAAAAATAATCTTTATGCCACATTGGAGTATTTCTTGCTTGAAGGATTTCAAGGAGATGTTGGCGGTAAGTGCTTTATATTGTTTGATTTAAATAAAAAAAATCTCTCTCTCTCTCTCTCTCTCTCTCTCTCTCTCTATATATATATATATATATATATATATATATATTATATATATATATATATATATATATATATATATATATATATTATGCTGTTCAGACATCTATTCTTCTTATCTGAATTGTGTTACTTGGTAGTGGTACATGTTTCTATCACACTCTTAACTATGCTGTTTTACTTATACCTCACAAATAGATAGGTTGTCATGGTGTTTGGGCCAGTCCTTTCTCTTTGCGTGTACTTGCATTTTGGTAGTTGATGTTAATGATCTTAATATGCCCTCAGCGGATGTTTTTCCTTTAATATCTGCCTATCAAATTTACTCATGTTTTAATTGTTCTCAACAGGAGAAGCACGCATAATTTGCAGGTAGCATACCTTTTGGAAGATGTCTGTAAATTCTACAGTCTCATAATATTTTGTGTGTTATCTTATATCTTTTCCCTGGCATGGTTAGGCTTCTTGGCTGCCCAGATGAAAAAGGCTGCTTGCTTGTGGTAAACGATGGAAATGCAAGATTGGACGTTCGTGATTCTCAATCTTTTCCTATTAGCGAAATTGATAAGGGAAGGTTGCCTCACTGTTATGCTTTTAATTTGTTTTCTTTACCTTTCTCGTATAGTTATGCTCTGACTTTCCAGATATGATGTGAACTTTATGCTTTTAATTTTAATTATGTAGATATTATTTTGTTCTATTCATCTTGTTGCCACAGATACATCCAATAGATGACGCTGCTTGGAATTATCAACTTGGAAAGAAAGAGGAGAAGGCTCCTTCCAGGATTGACATACTGACTAGTGAACATAGCAGCTTGTTAAATATTAAGGGGGTTAGTTAATAAACCTTTTGTTTTGTTACCTGTATGAAAGGTTTTCTATATAAAAGATGTGCATTGTCTAAAGTGAGATTTCTTTGCTGTGGTAATGTTCATGAATTTGGTTACTATGTAATTTACATAATTCAGTATTTTTTTGATCTGTGCATCAGGAACTACCCTTGAAACTTCCAGTTCAGGCTGGTTATGATCCTCCTGATGAAATTGTTGCTGTTATTAGACCAGCTTGCTTTACTACAAGTAATGGGAAAGGCCTTGAACATAAGTATATCCTAAAGGATGACCTGGAGATGTCAATGGAAGTTAGACTTGTATGTGATGGTAAAGACTTTCATAGTGGAGACGTGGTTATTGCACATCGAGCAAAGCCTACCTCGCGTAATGGTTTTCATGGACTGTACATATTCTCTTTGCGAGAAAAAAGGGCAAAGCTCTTTTGCAAAGCTGGTGTTTATATATTTTCCTTCTCGGTTGTAAGTATCTGATTGGGTGATTTGTATAATTGTTGTCTTCAATGTTTGGTAGCAATATCATTATTCCTTAATATGAAAATGTGATCATTAGATCTGCAGAGATTTAAGCTGCAAAAAGAGGGAAGTGTCAGTAACCGTTAAACCTGCTTCAAGCACCGGAAAGTGGAAATTACACGACGAAGCAGGTCCTCTAAACGGCAAGACCATTTTTGTTCGGTAAAGTTTCAATCTACAACTTGAATTGTTACCTTGTGCCATATCTAACTTATGCTGATATGATGCAGTAAAATATGTTGTGATACCAATAGTGATACCTCTCAGTCCTCACAGTTTTTAGTGTCAGAATATTCATTTCCATATTCAGATTATAACAGAAGTTTTCTTTATTTCTAGCTTGTTTTAAAAGATATCTGATATGCTTACAAAATGTTTTTACTACCTAGATTACATTATAGTGAATTAGTTTGCATGGGGAAATGTGTTTCAATTTGCGTTTATTTTGGCTTGTATTGTACTCATTATTTTTCATTTTTTCCTTTTACATGGACTCTTCATTTCTTTGGGGAGAAGTGGTTTTGGCTTCGGATTGATACCTTGTCTGTGTTTAATTTATTTTGGAGCCTCCAATCCTGTTTTAATCTACAGCTGACTGCATTATTATCCTAGATTTGTTTTAGATGATGAAGACTCGACATTTTTGCGGGGCACATGTTTGAGTTGGTTCAATTAAACTCCTATATCTCTTTGACAACTTTAATATATTAGAGACTCCATTATTCTAAAACCTGGTTGAGCTTGAACTAAAGGACCTAATACTGAATCAGTAAAAGTCGTGCCTTGCCGTTTTTCTGGTCGGTGGCTGGTTTATTTTTCTGCATTGACAACAAGGTTTATGTGCATGGTTAAAATACACTCTGTTCGTTCTTGTAATTTCAATGTAACCTCTATTTTCACTATCTCATAGTTTGCGTAAATATCAACTTTTTTTTGCACCTTGGATATGAGAAGAAATCCAGGAGAAATTTTCACAAGGTATTGTTGTGGTATTCTTTGTATTCAGATCTTAATAAAACCTTTTCAAATGTCCCTTGGATGCTATATGAGCTTTGTTCATTACAAGAGATTATTCATTATAATCCACATTTTTTTCCATTTCGTTTCAACTTTTCATCCTTTCTGAAGCCAACTGTTGGTTTTTAGTTTCTCATCATGTTTGATTTTTCGTATTCCAAGAGATATCATAATTTACATTTTTGTCATTTTGTTTCAACTTTTTGTCGTTGCTGAAAGCCAAATGTTGTTTTTGTAGTTTTTCATCATGTTTGATTCTATCATATGTTAGGTAATTCTTCTGTCTATGTGCACAAGTAGAGTTCTAAAGCCTATAGCATCCAGAATGGGGCAAACTCTTTCTCAGATATGAGACATATTATTAATTCTTTTCTTTCCTAAACATGGTTGTTAGTTTCCTTGAAGAGTCCCATTTTCAGATCGAAAGGACTTCAAATTTTTAGATGTCCTGATGAAAAATTCATTTCCATGGTATACTTTGTATTGTGGAATTGGTTTCGTTTGTGTGTGTGTGTTCCATAAAAGTTTAAATGCTTGCTTTGAACTGTTAAGATTAGTTATTACTATTAGGTTATTGGGTTGTTATCTATATATCCATATACCCACCTTGTTTTCTATATATATATTTTACCTTTTCTTATGTTATTAATCAATTCCTGTTCTAATCCTAAAATCCACCACCTTCTTCTTAAAATTCTCTTTCTCCTCAAACATCACCCTCCTACCTCTCCATACATTTCCTCTAAGTTCTCCAAACCCTAAAAGAGGTCCCGCCGCTCTTCCAAGAGCCACCTTTCCTCCAGGTGTCACCCCCTCATCCAGGTGCCACCTACCCCTCTAAGTCACCAGATTGGTGCCACCCCCCTCCAAGTGCCTCCTCCTTCCTAACCCTAAAAAGGGTGCTGCCCCTCCTCCTGCTTTTCCAGAGGTTCAGATTTTACATATGATCTGGTTATTTTGATGCTTTACAAGTATTCTCTGGTGATATCTGATCTGTTTACTGCTTAAAAATTAGATTTTTATATCTGATCTGGTTATTTGGATACTCTACAAGACTTCTTTAGTGAGATCTGATCTGTTTACTACTTAAGAATCAGATTTTTACACTTGATCTGGCTATTTCAGGCCGAGATATTGTTTCCTGATGCAATTCTAGTTGTTTTCCCCTCTATCTGGTAACAAGTTTCTTGTTTCTCTTGCTTACTGGCTATTTTCTGTTACTACTTCTGATCTCTGGTGATCTATCTATTGGCTACTATGTCTGAGACTACAAGTTCCTCCCTTACCGTGATCTCCTCTCCGATGGTTGAGCCTTCTATTCTCAAGACAATATTGGGGAGTATGGTAAAGTTGAATGGATCTAACTAATTGTAATGGGCGCAGGCGTTCCGTATATTCATTAGCGCTCAAACAAATTGGCTCACCTCCTTCAAGATTCTCCTACTATTTCAGATCCTATTTATATACCTGGCTTACTGGAGATTATTCTGTGATGACATGGCTTCTCAACAGTCTAGTGTAGAAGATTAGTAATAGTATTATGTTCTTGACTACCGCTAAGGAGATATGTGATATACTAAAAGTGATCTGTGGTAATGAGAACCCTTGAGGGCGTTTGAGATTTATGATCGCCTGTTTGAGCTTAAATAGGGAGACAGATCTGTGCTTGAGTTCTATGGCAAACTCAAATGTCTTATTGATGAGTTAGAGATGCATCAATCTGTTGTTACTTATGCGACAACACTGAGGGATATCGTCAGGATCTCGCGGTATCGAAGTTCTATCTGGCTTGAGTCGTACACTAAGATCTCAAGTGCGGGATCATATACTAGAAAGAGTTCCCGCGTTAACCTCTACCTTTTGAGAGTTATACGGGTCTCTACCAGATTCGATGTTTCATCTGCACCATCCATTGAGCAGTCTGCAATGATTTCCGGTCGTGGCAGAGGTCGTGTCGCGGTCACGATTTTGAAGTACAAGGACGTATATTCGTTGGAGGTGGACATGGATCTTATGGAGGCAGACAAAGTGCCTCTGAGAAAGGCCCCCAGTAATGTAGGCATTGTGGACGTAGCAATCACATCTCCAAAAGTGCTGGGAGATATTTGGACGTTATAGTGGGCACAACTGTCTGATTCTGGTTTCTCCTGACCCATGAGTTCTTTATCTTATTCCTGGCTCTTCCATGGTTGTACTGTCGCAGGAGTATGTTAGACTTCGACAGTTAGAGTTCTCTCAGAACGATCTTTCAGTGACTCATGTATGTGCTCAGGTCTGAACGTCTATACTGCCTCTCCTCAAAAGCCCTGGATATTAGAGTAAGGAGCCTCATCCTATATGTCAGGTACGAAACAAGAGTTTGTTTCATTAAATTTGTTACGTGTCCACCCCTCTGTTAAAATTGCTGAAGGTACTCATTCTCCTGGATTAGGGAATGAGGTAGTTTAATTTACTCCATCTTTGACCCTTACTGATGTCCTATATGTTCCACGATTTCTTGTTAGTCTTTTGTCTATCAGCCAATTTACTAAACATAATAACTGCAAAATAACATTTTTCTCTTCTTATTATGTGTTTTAGGGCCTGTCGACTGGGATGAGGATTGGTCGGGGCATGAGCGAGGAAGTATATACTATTTGGACGATCGAGTGACCCTTACTGGCTTAGTTGCAGATCAGCATGATCCAGTTTTACTTTGGCATTGGCGCTTGGGTCATCCTTCAGTGCAAAGCTTCAGTCTATTATTTTTGTTGAGTATTCTATTTCTTCTTTAGGTTGTGAGTCTTGTGAGTTAGGTAAGTATCATCGTTACCTTTCAGAGTCTTGAGTCAAATAATCGTAGTAGTTCTGCATTCGAGTTGGTCCATTTTGATGTCTGTGGTCCTACTCGTGTACCCTCAATTAAGGGTTTTAGATACTTTTTGCTCTTTATTGATGACTTCTCCAAGGTTCTAGATATCGGATATCGGGATCGTATCGGATGAGACTTTTCATATCGGATATCGGGGGAGATATCGGGATACGCGCGCATATCGGGCATTTATATCAGACACTATATATAATGAAATATTGATAACTAAAAGTTGGTTTAGTGTCATAAATATCATCTACCAAATAAAATCTACCAAATAAAACTGATGTACTATGAATGTAAAGACGGTAATATATATATATATATATATATATATATATATATACACACACACACACACACGCAGTCGTGCAACAAATAAGTTATTTCATGGAATTTTAAAAATATACGATAAAAATTGTATAATCTACTTACCTGGAAATGAATGAACGAAAAAGATAATAAAAGAGATAAAGTCCGTTCGTCTTTAAATTTAAATGAGACTAACCTGCAAAAAGAAATAACTATTATTAGAAAACATAAAACAAACGATATCTTAAATTTAGTAGAATCTCAAGTGAAAAAAATAACATAAACAACACAATCTGATCACATTATAAATTGACATATAAAGTTAGAAAAGCAATAATCAAGACTATCAAGTACATATCAAAAGTAACCCAAGTACTAAATAAAGTATTTATCATCACATGATATGTCAGACCAAACTAAATCTCAAACATTCACATGACGTCAAACATAAAGCATAAATAGTTTCTAGACAAAAGTAATGGATCATTGCATAAATCCAAAGATCTAATCTTCATTTTCTGACTCAGAGTGTGCGGTGTCTGAATCCGATGACGAATCTGATGATTCTGATGACTCTGTGTCTGCCCCTCAAGCATAGGATTCTTCCCTTTCCCTTTGGATGATGAAGCACCATGACTCGTTTTTGCTCTCTTCGAAGCTCTTATTCTTGAACTCGACCTTGGTGTTGGGTCGACTCCCATGGCTATTTCAACTTGCCTCCATGTCGTCACCTCTCCAGGAAAAACCTCATCGTCGTCCTCTTCATCCGAATCAGAATGAGGCAAATTTGAAGGCTTAGATGGGTTAAGCCATTCAGCCACTTTACCATCCTCCATAGTGCAAGCATCAATAGGCTCATGACGTCTTTTTTCAAAATTTTCACTAAGTTGGGCATTGAATTTGACATAGACTAAGTCATTTAATTTTTGATGACTTAGCCTATTCCTCTTTTTTGTATGGATCTGTATATAAAAATTTGAGCACGATTAGAACTAGTAATTAATATGAAGAAATTAAAAAAATTGCTTGCTACATTTTGATTTATTTACCATCTCAAAGACGCTCCAATTTCTTTCGCAACCTGATGAGCTAGTAGTCAATTCCAATATTCTAATTGCCATTATCTTTAAATCTGGAGCCGTGGCCCCATGCATTTGCCACCAGTTAACTAGGTAAGAAACATAATAAATATAATTAGAATTAGAAAAATGTAATTCCCCATTTAGCAAATAGTGATCCATAGATTAATTGTATTTCAAGATATACCTGGATCAAGAGAGAGACTCTTCATTTGCCTAATCGCCATATCCCTTCCGAGTGATCCGACTTTATTTTGATAAAGAGGCAACTGTGCACTAATCCGATCTTGCATTTCATGATCATTCCTATATATCTTATACAAGCAATCGGTAAATGCACCCAAAAAAGCTCCATTCTTCTCAATGGCTTCTTTTCTTTGAAAATAAAAGAAAGGATTTAAAAAGTGTCCCGCCAAATGTAAAGGGGACTTTAATTTGGCATCCCATCTTTTGTCAATGATCAACCCTATGGGACGACATCTCTTCACCTTATGATTAAGGTTCACATCAATCTCATTCCTTGCCATCTCCATGTCACCATACAACCATCCCATAGATGGTACATCACTATCAGCTCTACGAAGAACTTTCACCAATGGCTCAAAACGCATTCAATGCGAGGGTTACATTATCCAAAATTGGCGACTATTTATAATCTTGTACACCTACATATTTATTAAAGTAGATATTACAAATTTGCAATAAACTAAATTATATAATTTTTAACAATTGTAAAATGAATTGAAATTTTAACTTTAAATTTATATACCTTTCTTCCACGGCCGTGCTTGCTTGCTTCAAATGCTCTTCCCAATGAGTAGAATTCTTTCTTCTTATTTTTAATGCTTTGCAGGGAGAGAAAAGCAGTGGCAAATCTAGTGACTCCAGGCCTAATGAGGTCACCTCCAGTACACTCCCTCATCCAATCAAGAACAAGAGTATGACCATATATAAATACGGTGACCTCCCTAGCCATCATGATAGCACTCCGGATCGGTTTAATTCGTGCAATATCTTGCAACATAAGATTCACAGTGTGTGCCCCACAAAATGTCCAAAATATATGCGAACGTCTCACATCTAACAATTTCGATGCCGCTATGTTATTGCTTGCATTATCTGTCACCACTTGTACCACACATTCTTTCCTTAACTCTCGATGGTGGTGTTGATCAAGTTATATATGAAATACCCATCATGGATGTCCTTTGAAGTGTTCTCCGATTCATAAAACATGGTACCCGAATAACAATTGAGCACCAAATCATAATGCCTTCCCTTCGATCCGTCCATGCATCACTCATAAGAGAACAACCATGAATCTTACAAGATTCTAGAAAGTGCCCAGTAATTCATTCTTTGCGGCCACCTCCAATGGGAGATATTTTCACCAAGCTCATAGGCCGATGGACCTTTCAAGCCCTCCCCATACTTTCCAACCGCTTTCAACATTTGTCTCCAAGACTTAGAATTAACAATATTAAATGGCACCGCGTTTTCAAAAATTGTTTTAGCAATCCATTCACACGCATTCTCTAGCCTTCTTCTTCCAATGTTGATTAATGGTAGTTTGCACTTTCTCACCCTTCCCTTTATTTTCTGTCAACATGTGCACATGTTTATCCATCGGTCCTTTGTTGCTACTAGTACTACTCCCAGGAATTAAGTAGTTGTCATCGCCGATTACCACCTCATCTCTTTCGATTTGTAGTTTTTGTTCCTTTGCCTCCTTCGACAACTTATTTGCCTCCAATGCTGCGCGTGCTTTGACCTTAACATCATCGGGGACTTTTGTGCAAGGTACACAATTTCCTCTTTCGTGTGCCAAGTGTTGCTTAAGACGACTAATCCCTCCACTAACTTTATGATCACAAAACTTGCATCTCACTCTAACACCTACTTTTTCACCATGCTCCCAAAAGGGATCTTTACCGAACTTAAGAACATCTTTGCTACTGGCACTGCTAACATTAGCTTCTGAAGCCATTCAGTTTCTAACAAAAAATAACCAAGTAAAACATAAGTCAAATGAAATTTAATAAAGCAACTATAAAGCAACTATATTTAATAAAACAGTTATAATTTAATAAAGCAACATAAAGCAATTATAATTTAAGCAAGTAAACATAAATTTCATATTCAAAGTGAGCCAGTGGATTCTAACTAATTTTTTTATTCTCAGATTATAAATTTCATCTTTACTAGTCTATGTAATTTATACTTTAAGGGCTAATGGTTTCAACTTCTTACAGGTAAACATAACTTGAAGCAAAACATACAGAACAAAGATGTGAAGTGTGTACCAAAGTGAAGCATGTACCTACTATATACTGAAGTGCACCAAAGTGTTCATGTACAAGATTGATTTACTGATGTTGTTTAGTATCATAGTTTTGTAAAAAAAGAACTGTCTTCAATCAGTGAGAACTTAATTCCAATTTGAGAACTTAATTCCAATTTCCACAACAAGTTGAATTTTTTTTCTTGTCAAATAATTTTTCACAACATAAAAGAAAACAGAGTTTCTCTAAATTCATGATATAAGTGGGCCTTTATCAAATCACTCCTCTTACTGATTGCTGGATCATATTACTAATCACTGTAAGCAGTAAAAAAAATCAACAGGCACCACCAATTAAGCAACATTAAAGCTGTTGAAAACTATTAATAGAGGAGCAACATGAAGTATGTCATATTCCCTACATACATTTTAAACAACATGTTTCACAATCATAGCAGTAGAAGAGAAGACGAGAGAAGAGAGACAGAGAAGGGTGACAGAGACAGAGAAGAGAGAAGGGACAGAGACAGAGAATCCCTTCTCTCTTCTCTGTCTCTCTTCTCTCGTCTTCTCTTCTAGAGCCCTTCTCTCTTCTTTGTCTCTCTTCAGAGACAGAGAAGAGAGAACGCTCTAGAAGAGAAGACAGAGAAGAGAGACAGAGAAGAGAGAAGGGAGACAGAGACAGAGAAGAGAGAAGAGAAGAGAGAAGGGAGACAGAGACAGAGAAGAGAGAAGGGAGACAGAGAGACAGAGAAGAGAGAAGGGAGGCAGAGAAGAGAAGACGAGAGAAGAGAGACAGAGAAGAGAGAAGGGAGACAGAGACAGAGAAGAGAGAAGGGAGACAGAGAGACAGAGAAGAGAGAAGGGAGGCAGAGAAGAGAAGACGGGAGAAGAGAGACAGAGAAGGGAGACAGAGACAGAGAAGAGAGAAAGGGAGACAGAGAGACAGAGAAGAGAGAAGGGAGGCAGTGTTCTAAATGGCGGCCACAGCGGCTACATCGGCCCGAAAAATTTATCGGAGATGGGGATATATCGGGGATATATCGGAGATATTTTCAAAATCGGATGTCAAAATCGGACTGTAAATATACATATTTTTTTGTCTTAAATCACATCTCAATAAGACTATATGCATCAAGTATATAAATCTACAAAAAACATCATACTTATATGTTTAAGATATACTTAACTCGATAACTTGCATTAAGCCTATGAATTCATAATCACTATCCAAGTGTAGAATCTTGAAAAATGTCGCATTGTCACATCACTCGAATTACCCAAATACCTAACCTAGAAATTGGGTGTAAATGCTATATCGGGTCCAAAATCACCGAAATTGCGGCCCGATATATCGGGTCCATGCCAATTTATCGGCGATTTTGGATGAAAAACGCTATATCGGTTTGGATGTGCCAAATCATTGCGGCTAGGTGCCGTAAACGCAATATCGGCGCAATATCGGGGTTATATCGGGGATATTTAGAACACTGAGGGAGGCAGAGAAGAGAAGACGGGAGACAGAGAGACAGAGAAGAGAGAAGGGAGACAGAGACAGAGAAGAGAGAAGGGAGACAGAGAAGAGAGAAGGAAGGCAGAGACAGAGAAGACGAGAGAAGACTCAGAAGAGAGACAGAGAAGAGAGAAGGGAGACAGAGAAGAGAGAGGGAGACGAGACCTTGACCTTACCTCAGTGAAGATCTCGTAGAGCCTTGACCTCGCCGGCGAAGCGAACGGAAGATGAATCGCAGTCCGCAGATGAATCGAACTGAAATTGACGATGCGTCGTCGGCGTCGATGACAACCCGAATTGAAGTCGGGGACGACGAAGTAGGCGTTGAATTGAAGCCGGCGATGCGATGATGAAGTCGATGACGATGATCGGGAACTTGGGAGACGAATTTTGAAGATGAAGGAAGCGCCTTGTGCCTAGCTCGAGCGTCGACTGAGAGAGAGAGAGAGATCGTGTTTTTCCCCCCCTTTTTTTTCACCCGCACCTTTTATCCATCAAAGCGGGTTGGGTTCGGGTCGGGTTCTTACCAAACCCGGCCCACATAAAATAACTTCTAACTCGGCTGATTACGGGCCGAGTTAACTCGGCCGATTTATCGGCCGTTTTTTCCTCCATATCGGCCGATACGTGCTGTAAACGATATGACATGGGGATATCACCATATCGTATCGGCTAAGGCCTAAAACGATATATCGGCGATATATCGGCCGATATTCCCGATATTTGGAACAATGGACTTCTCTTGTATGACTTGGTTGTATCTCCCAAAAGAGAGGTTAGAAGTCCAATGTTATGAACTTTTCTTTAATTAATAAAAAATCACTTTTCTATTTTAATTCGTGCGCTTCGTACTGACAATGCCTTGGAGTATGTTAAAAAAGATGTATCTATTTTGTTCCAAAAATGATATTATTCATGAGACCTCTTGTTCTCATACATCCCAACAAAATGGAGTTGCTGAACGCAAACATAAACACATTCTGGATGTCGCTAGAACCATAATGATTCACATGAGTGTCCCAAAATATTTATTGTCTGATGCTTGTGTTATGTGCATGTCATTTGATTAATAAAATGCTTTCTTCTGTTCTCGATAAAATCTCTTTTTTCTTGTCTATTTTCTAACAAACACCTTTCTCCATGACTCCTAGTGTTTTCGGTTGCACTTATTTTGTTCAGGACTTATCTCCTAGGCTAGACAAGTTATCTCCTAGATCTATAAAATGTGTCTTGTTGGGTATTCTAGAACACAAAAAGGATTTTAGTGCTATAATCCCTCTACTAGGAAGTATTCAGTATCTGCTGATGTTAGGTTCTTTGAATCTGTTCCATACTTTTCTCCACAGGTTACTATCACTGTATCTGAGACTGTTTCTCCGTCACCGATTGTGTCATTGCCTGCACCTGCTTTTACTGTTTCCACCAGTACTGCAGTAAAAACAGGATCCCATACACCCAAACCAGTTCGGGATTTCATATACGTCTACACAATGTCCAAAGGTTCCTGCCTCCGAACCAGTTCCGACTATCCCCTCTTCAGTAGACGGTTCTCCATCATCTCCCTCTGATTTGGATATTCCTATTGCCCTTTGAAAAGGTAACCGATTTTGCACTAATCATCCTATTTTAAATTTCATTTCTTATGATCAACTTAACCCCACTTTTCATCAGTTTGCCCTATCATTGTCTTTTGAGTCTATACCCAGGTCTTATATAGAGGCTTTATTGGTACCTGTCTGGAAGCAGGCTATGGATGAGGAGATGGAAGCTCTTGCTTTAGAGGAAGTAGGGAGTTACTTTCGGCACCAACATATACTGCTGTTGTTGGTTGTCGTTGGGTCTTTACTTTAAAGTATCACCCAGATGGATCTGTGTATAGATATAAGGTCAGACTCGTGGCCAAAGGTTATACTCAGACATATGTCATCGACTATTTTGAGACATTCTCGCTAGTTGCCAGGATGACTTCTATCAGAATCTTGTTCTTCATTGCTGTTAACCTGTCATGGCCATTATTTCAACTAAATGTTAGGAATGCTTATATGGGATCTTCAGGAGGAAGTGTATATGGAGCAACCCCCAGGCTATGTTGCTCAAGGGAAACAAAGTTTTTCATCTCAAGAAGGCCATATATGGACTCAAGCAGAGTCCAAGGGCATGGTTTGAGAAGTTCAACCTTACCATTTTTATTATTGAATTTCACTGGTGTCATTCAGATCATGGTTCAAAGACTCGGCCGATTCGGAGACGAGTCGGCCGAGTCGTATCCGTCTCGGCCCATTCCGAGACGAGTCCGAGTCACGAGTCGGTCGACTCAACTCAGAGGAGACTGACTAGGCCGAGAATCAGAATTGACTCGGTCGATTCGGCATTATGATGATAATTTTGTACCTCATCGCAATTCAATGTGAAATAACTACATTAGCATGTATTTATGAATGTAGTTTATTCAATTTACTATATTGTGCATGTATTTTGATATGCTTCTACCGACGACGCGTGTATTTATACTTTCGCTTTATGTTTAGTGTGCTAGGTGATATATTTTGGACATGTGATACATGAATAGGATGTCTACATTTTTTTTAAGATTTATCGTGATTTTTTCAGAAATTTTTAGCTTTTATGTAGCGTTTTGCGCGTATCGCCCGATACCGATCCGAGTCACCGAGCCCGATCCGTCTCAGTGCCCGCCGATTCGGCGGCCGAGACCGCGACTGTGAACATGACTCAGATCACTCTCTCTTCGTTTGGCGCACAAAGTCTAGCATCGTAGTTATGGCTGTTTATGTTGATATTTTGCTGATTGGTAGTGAGTCAGCTAGGCTATTGGAGTCTAAGCAGTATTTTAAGCGTCATTTGTGACCAAGGACGTGAGACGTCCAAAATACTTTCTTGGAATTGAAGTTGCACATTAAAAATATAGTATACTTCTTTCTCAAGGGAAGTATGCTCCGATCTTCTTGAGGAAGCATGTCTTTTAGGATGCAAGCTGCTATCACTCCAGTGGAAGCTAATGTGAATTTATAGTTTGATGACAGTCATGCACTTGATGATCTAGGAGATAAAGAAGATTGATCGGAAAGCTGATATATCTCACGGTTACTAGGACAAGCATAATCTTTGTTGTAGGAGTACTTAGTAGATTCATGCATTAGCCCAGAGAGACTCATGGTCAGCTGCGATAAGGGTTCTGGTTTATATCAAGAGTTGTCTAGAAAAGGTTGGTGTACAGGAAACATGAGCATGTACACATTTTTGGATATTCGGATTCAGGTGACCGTGGTGATAGGAAGTCTACTACTGAGTATTGTATCTTTGTTGGAAAAAATATGGTGACTTGGAGGTGTAAAAAAGTAGGATGTTGTGTCTTGCTTGAGTACAGAAGCTGAGTATAGAGCTCATGGGAGGTGTGGTTAAAAAAAATCTCCTGATGGAACTTGGTTTTAGACAGTCTGGCCCATGGTTCAAAGTCGCGGTCTCGGCCGCCGACTCGGCGGACACTGAGACGAATCGGTCGCGGCGACTCGAATCGGTCTCGGGCGATACGTACAAAATGCTACATAGGAAGCTCAAAAAATTCTGAAAAAATCATGACAAATCGTAAAAAATATATTCATCAAAATTCATGTATCATATGTTAAAAAATAAATTGTTTTGAGGGGGTAATTAGGGAAATATCATATTTCAGGGGTTGTTAAAATATGAAAAAAATTAAGGGACAAAATGAAAAAATTTCAAAAGAAAAAAAGCAAAAAAAAAGGATAAAGTCGCCCGACTCTCTCTCCTCTCACTCTCCCTCACCGATCTATCACTCTCTCCCCCTCATCCGATCTATCTTTCTCTCTCCCTCACCCGATCTATCTCTCACACTCTCCCTCACCCGATCTCTTTCTTTCTCTCACTCACTCTCTCAATCGCTCTCCCTCAGCCTTTCCCCTCTCACCCCCCTCTGTCTCTCCTCTTCCCTCCCCCTCTCCCCCTCTCTGTCCTGATCTCTCTCAGTCTGTGAGAGATCGTACAGAGAGGGAGGGGGAGAGGGGGAGAGAGAGGAGGGGGGAGAGGGAGAGAGACATAGGCAGGCGACGGCGGGAAGGCAGGCAGGCGGCGACGACGAGAAGCCAGGCGGGCGGCGACGGCGATCAGGTATGTTTTGCTTTTTTTTTTTAACACGACCGGTCAAGACTCGGCCGAGTCAGCCCGCGACTCGGCAATTCAGCCGAGTTGACTCCGAATCTTATCCGAGTCGAGCGATTCTGAGCCGATCCCTTGAACCGGGTCTCGGAATCGTCTCGGCGGGTGCCGAGACGGATCCGACTCGGCCGAGTCTTCGAACCGGGTCTGGCCTTATGCCTATGCATTGTGATAATCAGTTGCTTTCTATATTGCCCAGAATCCTGTATTCCATGAAAGAATCAAACACATTGAGATTTGACTGTCTTTTTGTCAGAGATGCTTAGACAAAGAAGGTGGTTACGTTCCAGTGCACACCGTTTTAAAGCAGTTGGTTGATCTCTTACCTAGCTGCCCCACCTCAGGTTTTCTAATCTATGTAACAGCTAGCATGTTAGATCTCTATGTTTCAGCTTGAAGGGGAGTGTTAAGATAGTTATTAGTATTAAGTATTGGGTTGTTACATATATACCCATATACCCACTTGTCTTTTATATATATCTTGTACTTCTCTTATGTTAATTAATCAATTCTATTCTAGGGTTTCTATTTCTCTACATGAAACTTAAGCCTTTGTGTTGAAAGTTATTTCAAATGCTACAATAACTAATTTCTCTTTTACTACTATCTTTTTTCCCCCCTTTGTTACTAATCCGTTATTTTACTACAAGCGGGCAATGGAAATGTGTCTAGCAGGTTGTACATTTGATTTCTTGTAGTATATAATTTTTTGTTTAACTGAAGTATTTGTAACTGATGCAACAGGGTGGGTTCCTCTGTTTCATACCTTTCTGTGGCATGTTTTGATGAGTCGGGAATCCAACTCCATTCTCCAGCCTCCCTGAACTTAAGATTAAAGTCATTGCAAAAAATATCATTCTTGCTCATGTTGAAAAAATGAAGATGGCCCTATCGTCTAATCAGTTGTTTATGGAAATCAGGGTATGTCACAGACACCTTTAGTAACAATCGTCTAGTCTACAAAGTCTTGATAATTTTGAACCCATTATATGATGAGCTTTCATTGCATGTCATACACTGTATAGGATGTTGCTATTGAAAGTTGCAAATTGGACATGATCGGCCTAGTTATGAGGCTGCATTGGAAATATATTCTCTGGAGGACAAACTCATGGCTGA
The DNA here is from genome assembly GCA_038442645.1 of Agave tequilana. Lineage (NCBI taxonomy): Eukaryota > Viridiplantae > Streptophyta > Magnoliopsida > Asparagales > Asparagaceae > Agave > Agave tequilana. The sequence continues at coordinate 2,056 of JAVJIF010020240.1, read as the reverse complement.
AGTTCCATGCAGAGGTTGCTCTTTTTAACTTTCAAATATTCTCTTTGCAGTACAGTTACTCTATTTAGACCATTAGTTCCATTGAATTCATCCTGTTTGAAACATTTTTTTTAACTTTTTTGTTTCTTAATTATTGATTGCTTTTGTTTTACAGTCATGCCAGGACCTCTGTCCTCTATTAACTGCAATGTTCTTCAGACGTAAAGCAGTTGAGTCCTGGAACTCTGATTAGAGAGTTTGTTCTAGAGGTATTCTTCAGGCTGACCACTGAGTTCTCCGTTCAGTTTCTTAATTTACATGTCGGCTAGAATCATCTGTTTTTCTACTATTTATTTCTTATTATATTGCTAAAGTTTACAGTCATTAACTTAAGAATATGGCACTCTGGATTTGGCATATACATGTTTCATGACTCGACACTTAGGGATTCAGCCTTTTTGTCACCAAAAGGTTCTGTGTCTTATATGGATATGTGGATGTGGTTGCTTTTCTAGTTGGAAAAAATTATGACATTATTTGTTTTATATATGATGTCAATTCTTATGGCATGATCTTAAAAATTAATGGAAGCTGCTGTTATACCTGCAGACAAATCTATGCACACTAGAGCTAAAATCCCTGCTGTAGTTTAGTCTTTAAGGAATGTCAATATAAGTGCTTAGCAATGTTTAGAAATTTGTTTTAGGGTCAATGAATTTTACAAGATACTGATATAAGATGCACTAATATACTTAACTAGTTAAGTAGACTATATTCGTGTTCACCATCTTGAATTCTGTACTGCATATAAGCTTTTGTCTTTTGAGCCATGTTAAGTTTATTCTCTTGTGCTTGTTGATAAAACAGTATCTACAAGGAAACTAAATTTAATTGGAACATTTATTCTTTCCTTTCCACTTACCACATTTAAAAGTTCTAAAGGTAACAAGGACGATTTTCTTGCTAGTTAGGAAATTAATCAAAACTATCAAAAGAGAAGGTTAAATGTTTATCTTTTTATTTTTTTGTAATCGTTTTTTAAGTAGATACTTTTGGTAATTGTTAGCAGCCAATTTACGCCTATGATGCACAAATATGGGTATATGTATGATATGAATACAGATATAAGTTTGTTTTTAAAATATATAAAATACTTCCCTTAGTCCTCATCATTGGAGCTTTGGTGTACTGACAAGGACTTTAAAATATCATCGGGTGCACATTTAAAAGCGGTTTAAAAAATACATATGTGCAAAACACCAGATTTCGGTCATAGAAAATGTTCTTGACCTACGGGACATGTTATAATATTAAAAATATTTTGTCAACTTATTATCCGCATTAGATTATAAGTTTTTGGCACGTATACGCCACAATTACGTCAAATATATGTTATACATAGGATATATCATAAGGAAAATCCAGTATTTGTTCATCTCCGTTATTGAAGTAATCATGTCATTGCTTTAGCTAAAAGCTTAAGCTGTTCCATGGGACAAGTCTAGAATATTTTATTGGATGTAAACTTGATACCCAGTTTTAGCCTAATTGAGGTCGTTTGTAACATTCACATGATCCTCGCCTTATATGCTTCTTCTTGTTAAACTTTTAATTCATTGGGTCGATTATATATGAAACATCTTACTCGTGTACAGCCATGTGGGTCTATTCACATTCTTTCATTTACTTTGACATACTCACCATTTGTTATTTGGGATCTATCATTACCATGTTGGTAAACGAGGAATGTCTGTTTTATAGTATCAAAGTGGGACGGTTAAAGTGGACGTGCATATGGTATTTTACGTGATTGTAGATACCCAAGAAGTGGAAGGAAAATTTTATAGAATAAGATCTGCTATGCTCTATAGATAGGATAAAAATGAGTGGACTAGTAGAAAGTTAGAGGTCCTCCTATTGACGACAAATTAAGGAGAACTGGTTGAGATGATTTGAGCATGTACAACACAATCTAATAAGTGCACCAATAGTAAAAGGGATAGGATCATAATAATGGGGCTATAAGAAGAGGGAGGCCTAAACGAACGTTGATGGAGGCAAATTAAAAAGGGTATGT
>JAVJIF010020239.1:0-71425 GCA_038442645.1 Agave tequilana | reverse complement strand
CGTTCGCACGCGTGAAGAGGAGGCGCACCGCAGGAGTGAGTGATCGAGTGGGTTCACGCATGAAGCATTGTTCATGCATGAAGCATTTTCATGCATTGTTCACGCACAAGCAGGTGGGGCGCATGCGTATGTTTGCAGGTATTTATTTACATGTAGATTAGTTTTAATTCATTAGAATAGTTTAGTAATTTGTGTAGTAGTTAGATAATTTAGTTTAACTAATCATTTTGCTTAATTAATTTAACTAACTAATTTAGTTCTGTTAATTAATTCAGTTATTTAATGATGTTTCATATATTATTAATTTAATCATGTGTAGCTAGACTTTTTACAAGTACTTAGGAGAGATGAATTTAAACTAGATTATCTTGTGGTCATCTGTTGAATCCTATCGAGGATGTACACTCACCAATTGACCCACGACTTGTACGAGATTATTTCTAAGATAACGAAGTATTTGACAGGTTATATATCATGAGTTAATGGTTCATACTTAGAGTTTTATCGCTTTAATTTAATTTATCATTTTATTTACCTTTGATGGACTATGGATGGAGATAATACCTGCACTTAGATCTAGTGTTCAGACTTAGTCTTTTAGAAATAGAGATTTGGTGAGTGACTACATATGAGTATGGAGACCAAGATTGGCCGCTTGATGTTTAGGGAATTAGATCGAAGTGCTTGACTTTCTTTAGATTAACACGTACTTTAAAAAATTCACTCACAAAACTTTTCACCCAATTCGTCTAGAAGTCTTGAAACCCAAAAAATCACTGTCCCTGTGGAATGACCCTCAAGTGCTACATTGAGCGACCGTACACTTGCGGCTATTTAAAACAGGAATGCAAAGTCTCCCCATCAACGGCGCCAACTTGTGATCAAGTTCAGGTGAGTGTTCTTTTCCTCCTTCAGTTAAATAAGAATTTTGTGATAAATGATTTTATTTTGTTATGAAATTATGCTATAAAAGTGATTTAAATGATGCTAATTTTTTAGTATTTAAAATTTTATACTTTTAATAAATTACTTACACGTACATCTTGTAATATATTTATCTGTTCCTACATGTACTAAAGTTCATTGTTCTAGTAACAAATCTATATGATCACTGTGTGACATTGATTCGAACTCTGCTACTAAAATTACTGAGATGATATTTGTAAGTGTTTATTCTCATGCATTTTCTTGTTTACTGTTGTCAATAGCTATTTGTGTTTATTTGTATCATTTCATATGACCATCTGATATATTATACCAGTATGTTTACCTGTATTTCTTCATGAGACATTGTTGAGTGCTCACACTATTTATTTAGTTGATCTACGTCATTTCATGTGTAGTCGTCTACCACTATTAATTCATGGTTTAGTTATAGTATACCTTAGACCGAACTTGATCTTGTAATTGACCTAGTTGTGAGAAATCTTAGAATATAAATTTATTGATCTTGAGGTTGATTGGTTCGTGATTGAGGTTAAATATTCATATTGTAGATAAATAATATATTTACTTGAGGTAGTTATCAGATATTTATTTTGATGATATTTAAGACGAAAATTCATTTGGACAATGAGGACGGATTAAATAAGATGTTACCTTAAGATTGATTTATCTTGATGCTTAGATTTTTATATGGAACTAGAGTTCAACTTGAGATTTATATGAGATCTTGATTGTATTTAAATGAGATCAATAATAGATGGGTTTTGATCATATAGGAGAATACCTTACCTTGATTTTTGATCTATCATATAATACTAATTTTGAATTAATAGTTATAAATATTTTATTTGTATCTATTCACTGATAAATTATCTGAGTGATGATGTTTATTGATATCGAGGTTTGAGTACAGAGACTGTCTAGATTTCATGTAGTTTGAGAATGTCTCACTCCTTAGTTATGATCTTGATTGGGATTGAAACTATTGGTGATGTAACTTAAACTATAATCAGATTTAGATCTTGAATTTGACTGGTTCATGATGGTAGTTATATGAATGAATATCTGGGTGACATTATCAGTAGATTTGATTATTCATATGATGGTAAAACATGTGAGTGTTTAGTTGGATATGATGATTGATTTGGAGATTCTTTATTAAAAGAACGAGATCTTGGACTTGGACTTGTCAGTAGACTCGATTGACTTGGAGTTGATCTTATGTTGAGGAGTAGGCGTAGATGGGTTTGACCTAACCTGGTACATGTATATATACCTAATTGACTAGTTACTTGGATTTTGGATCTTGTATTTGAACTTAGGGAAGTGGGAGTATATGATGATCTTAATCAGCGATGATTGGTTAGTTATAGATGAGTATGTATATTTGGATATATCGATGACTTTGAAGATCTGATTAAATATTTTGCCTTAGATTATTCTATTTATACCTGCATGTCATTATTCAACTTGAAAATTATGATTTACTTGGAAACTTGATGGATTATACATGACATCTACCTGATACTATATTATCCATGTTACCATAGTTGTTGGAAAAATATTGTTATACGGTAATAACACCGTTATGTTATACTTGTTGCATGTCCTGTTATACCGGTTCCTGTGCACTGACATTATATATCCTATTATACCAGTATCCTGATTACTCATGTTGACATTGTTACCTTGACTATCACCGAGTTATCCCAGTGCTATAAGTAACATGCACATTAAATAATCTCGATAAACTAATAACATGATATTAAACTACTTAAACTAGGATTGGGGAAATTGATGGAGGAGACAACGTCTGTATTTTGGATGGACCTAGGAAATAGCTTGCGCAGCTGAAAGAGGGTTCCACTGAAGGGTTCCCGTGGGGTGATGACACCCTAGTCTTGTTCATGTTCTTATTATATATGTTACCTGACTACCTAGCGGTAGGGCCTGGTTCAGCCACAGGAGTCTGGACCGTAGTCCCAGATATGCACGGGACCCACCTAAAACACAGACAATGTCTCCAACCAATCAGTTTCAATAACTTAGAGCTCTAATTGTCACGTGTAATAGGTGTAGTATGGGATGCGTCTTTTACAGGTGGCAATTGGTGTTCGCTGACATAATTAATAACAAAACCAAAATTTACATTGACCTTATTATATGCATGTTATGATAAATACCTGGCTGTATACATGACCTGATTTGGACATCTGATTTTACTTATGACCTGATGTATACTCGACTATAACACTAACTGACTTATTTATTGTTCATTTATGTCTTATATGTTATTTATTTTATTCCAGTATATATTTTATCATCTGGCCATACATTATATGCACGTGCACCTTTTTCTTTATTCGTACACATTCATTAGAATTTCTGACTCCTGAATTTGCATATCCAGATCTGTGGATATTTATTGCTGATTAGGTATTTGGAGGATCACAGGCATCTTGAGGATCCAGAGTTCTCTTACTCGATCATCTTTCTCAGCATTTTCTGTCTCTTCTTTATTCCATCGCTTTCATGATTCATGCATTGGACTCATGCTTGTTCAATTCCCCTATTCATATGTTATCATTGTGGATGTTTATATGTGTTTATTGTAGTGATATTGATTTATCGTAATAGATTTTTATAGATTGTTCTGGTTACTTTAGGCTTAGGGTATGTACATGGGGGTATTTCTCCTAGCGTATATACGTCGTCGACTCTCGTCGCGACTCCGTTTTCACATATTTTGCGAAGTGGGGTATGACATGAGATATGCTATATCTTTACCTCGCAATCTCAGAGTCAGCTATGAGCGGTGCCTTAGTTCAGGAAGACGAGGGTATCCAGGAGCCGGTGTATTACGTCAGCCACTCCATGAAAGATTCACAAATCAGATAACAAATGCTAGAGAAGCTGATGCATGCTGTCTTCATCTTCTCGAGGAAGCTTGAGCACTACTTCCAAACCTTCTCAATCATAGTCTTCACTGAGCACCCCCTGAGAAGCATCATGGAGAACCCGGAACCGACCGAGAGGATATAAAAATGGGCCTCAAAGATAAGATCCTGCGAACTCAGATATGAGCCAATGACAACAATCAAAGGTCAGGTCTTAGCTGACTTTATTACTGATTTCACCCCGGGGGGCCACGGAGCATGCTGACTAACTAAAAGGGTGGATCCTGAATTTGAACGGGCTTCAAACAGTAAGGAGTCAAGCATCGGGATTGTCCTCACCACTCTGGAAGGATCCATCATCTAATAGTCCTTTACCCTCAGCTTCTCGGTATCCAACATGATGCCAAGTATGAGGCGGTCCTAGCTGGACTCCGAGCGGCTACCACGCTCGGGGTTACAGGGCTCAAAGTTCAGTGTGACTCCTTACGAGTGGTCAACCAAGTCAGCGGGAAATAAGTCACAAGAGATCATCAGATGGCGGAGTACCTATAACTCATTCTAAAATTGAAATCCAAACTCGCCCGATGTGATTTCAAAAGGGTCCCCAGATTCGAGAATAATCACGCTGACTCACTCCCCAACCTGGGGCAGCTACAAAGTTCTAGTTTAGATGAGAAATCCCAGTTGAGCACATTGCCAACCCAAGCTTCCAGCAACCAACAGGAGAGGTCCTACTCTTTGATACTTCACCAGGGTAGAGAGACCCTATCATTGCCTATCTAAAAGATGGAACAATTCCCAACGATAGGGCATAGGCACAAAAGTTCGAGCATTTGGCCACCGGGTACACACTTCTCAGGGACACCCAATATAAAGAATCATTTTCTAGTCTCCACTCTGATCCGTATATGAGATGTCTTGATCCGACGAGGCTCGAAAAGTGATGCAAGAAATCTATAATAGTGATTATGGGAACAACGCAGGAGGACGCTCCCTATACGTTGTCATCAACCAAGGGTACTACTGGCACAAGATATTCAAGGACACCAAAGGTTACATGAAGAAGTGCCCACAATGTTAGAGGTGTTGGCCCAAAGGCCTATCACTCTAGTTTTGATGATGATCAACTCATGTAGTTATGTTACTAATGATCTTGTGTTTAATTAGTTTCAGATTTATGATCAAGATCTTAGTAGGTGTGTAGCTTCAACAAAGGATTTAAAGTCAAGTTTTGGAACTAGCACCGTTTGATTCAAGAGCTTGTGCATCAAGATCACATCAAGTACTCAAGAGGAGTCTAGCTCTATGGATCGTGTTTGGACCAAGTCAAGAAGATGAGAAGACTTCAAGTGAAGACTTCAAGAAGATGAAGACTTGTGTCTAGGTTTATTTTTATAAGATTTTATTTCACATAAAATGTAAAGGATAGAATAGTTGGTGGATTGCTCAAGTATATATATACACACACACTCTTGATTTAGATAAGTTTTTATAAAAGATCCTCATTTTAGGCTAATCACTATTTTTGTACACACACCATGGATTTCATGTCACCACCCACTTTTGACATTCTTAACATCCAAGTTTGGAAGGTTAAGATGTCCTTGTACCGTAAGGCCCTAGGCATTCATGTTTATCTTACTACCACTAATGATTCATATGTTAATAATAGTAAGAATAGTGAGGCTAATGCAAAAGCCCTAAATGCTTTAAAGTCTACTCTAAATGATGATTATTTATCTAGGGTTGCTAATGTTGATTCGGATTTTGTAGTTTGGAACATCATCACCTCCCTTGGCGAAAAGGATCTATATTATGCGGGGAGCGACTCGGATGTTGGAAGCGACACTTCCAACGCGTGCTACATGGTCCAAGGGGATAACCCCCTTGAGGTAACTACCGAATCCGAGGTAGAAGAAAATGATATGTCATATGATGAGCTTGCATGTTTTTGTCAACAACTCTTAGAAAAATATGACATGATTAAAAAGGATAACAAAAATTTGACAAAGAAATTTGATTGCATGCTTAAAGAAAAAGATTCTTTCAAAAATAAAATTACATGTTTAGAAAAAGAAAATGAAAATTTGAAAATGAGAATGTTTCCTTGCTTTCAAAATTGAGTGATCTTTGTGAAGGAAACACATCCTTGAAAAATAAAATTGTTTTGATGGAAAAACAAAAGGAAGTTGCTTTGCATGAAAACACTTCTTTGAAAGAAAAAATTATTGAAAAAGAAAAAGAATATGTTTCTAAAAAGAATAAGAAAAATGATTCTATATCTCATCATGCTTTACATGCCACCACTAATGAGATTAAAATTTTGAAAAATAAAATTGATTGCTTGAGCTCAACTTTGAGCATATGTGCATTTAATCATAAGAGATTGGAGACCTTGTTTTCAAAGAAACAAGTTCCACATGTTCATGCACATCACCCACATGTATATGCACACTTTGCACGCCACGATCACCCTCATACACATGTGCATAGTAGAGCGTACAAATGTACACATTGTGGCCGCAAAGGCCATTTAGCAAAGTTTTGTTTTGATAAGTTACATCATATAAATTTTGCTAATAAAAATGTATGGGTTCCCTACAAGACTAACCCTCAAGGACCCAAAGAAAATGGGTACCAAAGTCCCCATCTTGTGTATTTGATGTAGGTGAGGACTCTCACAAGACATGAGAGATTTGGTGCCTTGGTGGTGGTTGCATATGGACTTGAAGGACATATAATTGATGCACCGCTATCAAGGAGGTTTGGTGGGACAACCACCATGTTCTTGAGCTTGGAGTATAGTTCATGTGTTGGTAACTATCTCTAAACTCCTATTTTAGTTTACATGCTTTCATTGATGACTTCTTTAGCATGTTCATTTTGTGCTTCATGTGGTATATAACTTGTTTAAATGTAGTTTTTATCAAAACTTGTGTATATACATGTACAAGTAGTGAGCAACATTTGATTCATATACGTTTGCACTTCATTGTTCACTTGTACTCACTATATGCACATGTATAGCCTAGTTTTGATGATTTCCTCATTTACACTTGTTTTGCCTATTTTCATGTTTTTACTTCATGTATATGCAATTTTTATTCAAATCTAATAAATATACATGTATACCGTGAGTCTCTTTCCTTCATGCAAATTATATGATAGACTCTTTTATGTTTGGGATATGTATGTATATTGTTAGGATTGGATAAATCATACATATACCTTGAAGTTCGTTTTAAATGAAAAAAATGAATTTTCATGTTTTGTTTGAGAAAATAATATTCATGTTTAATTTGAGCTTTATTGACTATTTTCATGACAATGCCATTTACATGATGTTTGAACACTCACACTTTATTTGTTTATTCATGACTTTGTTTCATGATTATTTTTGAGCTTGATGGACCATGAGTGCTTGAATTTTTGTGTATTTAGTATGATTCATGAAAAAACATATAAATTGATTTCATGTTTTTGAAGGATCTTTAACTAGTTTTTCAAAAATTACTAGTTAATTATTCTTCATTTGGAAGAGATTTTCAATGCTTAACTATTTTCAAAAATTTTCGAAAACCCCTTCCAACCTTCAATGGGCGGACGGCTGGGCGAGTATGCCTTGTAAGCTTTATTGAAAATCCTTTACCTTGTGCATATAAAGGGTGGTAGGTTATGAGTTATATACTTGATTTATATTGTTATTTTCAATGGTATCATTGGATCTTTTCAATTAGTATCTAAATTGATAATTTTGTATATACTCATATTTTGTTTTTATATATGTATGCTTCATTATTTCCATAATATCAATTGCTATTGGTATTCTCTTTCATACATATATATGATTTTTGTGTGCTTACTTTACAATTGGTTTACATATTTAAAGCACAAAGTTTATGCTAAGCTTGATTTAAAACTTTATTTACAATTGGTATCTCAAATAGCCATGCATAAGCTTGTGAAAAATAAAATTTTTTTCATGATTTTTCAATTGATATCAATATGTTTCTATTTCAATTTGTTATAAATTTACAATTCGTATCAATATGTATTGCCTATTTGAAAACTTCAAATTTGTAATGTTTAATTTACAATTGGTATCAACATGATTTTTTTACAATTGGTATCTTAAAATTTGATTTCAAGTGGTACCTTAAAATTTTTTATGATTTACTAAAATATCTCAAAATTTGTTTTATTGAGAAAAATTCAAAATTTTGTTTTGAACAATTAAAAATCAAAACATTTTTATTTGTATTGCCTATATGCAAGGAGAGCTTAATATCTCTTCCACATATAGATTCATGTTGAGTGTATTTTATATTGAGGAGCTTAACAACTCTTCTTTATGTGGTACACATGTGTAGAGGGAGCTTCATATCTCCTCTTATGCATTACAGATTATGTGTTATATGAATTAGGGTCTGTCATCCCTTCTTCATGTAATGCATATATGTAGGGAAGCTAACTTAGCGTCTTCCTCTTCATGAATGTATATCGCATGTAAACTTTTATTGATTTGTTTATGATTACCCCTTTATTGATTCTATGTTTCGGACAAAAAGGGGGAGAAAAAAAATTTGTTGATTTTATTTTCACTTTAACCCCTTTGTTGATGATTGACAAAAAGGGGGAGAAGTATTGGAGAAGTATTTTGGTATATATGCATGTTTTCTTTGCTTTATTCATAAAGGGGGAGTAGTATTATGTTTATACATATATATTTTGTTTTGCAAATAGGAGAAAAAGAATTTGATTTGTTTTATGCTTGATTGGCATATTTATCTCCATACATTTGCATACATATTTATGTGCTTCATTGTCATATTTATTTGTTTATTTGGTATGCATAAGTTAAGGGGGAGCTTCTTTGGAGCTTTACTTTAATCCATGCATATATAACTTCATGAGTTTTGTCATCATCAAAAAGGGGGAGATTGTTGGCCCAAAGGCCTATCACTCTAGTTTGATGATGATCAACTCATGTAGTTATGTGACTAATGATCTTATGTTTAATTAGTTTCAGATTTATGATCAAGATCTTAGTAGGTGTGTAGCTTCAACAAAGGATTTAAAGTCAAGTTTTGGAGCTAGCACCGTTTGATTCAAGAGCTTGTGCATCAAGACCACATTAAGTACTCAAGAGGAGTCTAGCTCTATGGATCGTGTTTGGACCAAGTCAAGAAGATGAGAAGACTTCAAGTGAAGACTTCAAAAAGATGAAGACTTGTGTCTAGGTTTGTTTTTATAAGATTTTGTGTTAGATAAAATGTAAAGGATAGAATAGTGGTGGATTGCTCAAGTACGTATATCCACACACACTCTTGATTTAGATAAGTTTTTATAAAAGAATTTTCAGTTTAGAAAAGACTTTTTATTTTTGGAAAAATACGGTTTTGGCTAAAGACTATATAAACCGTATTTAGAGCTTAATGTCAAAAATATAGATATTTCACCATGTTTGTGTAGTGGATCATATCCATACACTCTATGCTTCAAAGAGTTTAGAATATCTTATTTTTGTATTTTGAAGTTTTTAGAAAAACAAGTTTTGAAAAATCAAGTTTGGAAAAATACTGTTTTGTTTTGAGCCCGTCACGGGGAATTCGGCAACACTCTTGTGTTATACGTGGTATTTAGTTTAAATAGTTTGTTTAGGTCATAATAGTTTTTAATTCCGTATTTAGTGACCATAAGATTAGCCATCACCTATTCACCCCCTTCTAGGTGATTTTACAATAGGTTCCCTCCAGCATAAAAACATATTGAGCACTGACATTCACACATTACGCAGCCTCTGAGCCTTCATGCAATATAGGTTAGACGTAGTTGGATCGCTCCCCCGAGCATAACCCCAGCTGTGATTTCTACTGCTAGCCACCGACTAATTCACCAAATGGATCAAGGTTGTCCCACCCTCCGATGTCACCAGGCAACAGATTGTCAAGTTTCTTTGACAACACATATTGTGCCACTTCAGACTCCCCCACCCAATCATCTCCGACAATGGAACGAACTTTGCCAGCAAGAAAGTGGCCAGTTTTTGCGCCAAGTACAAGATCACATTTTGATTCTCCTCGCCCTATTATCTTTAAGCTAATGGCCAGGCTGAAATCAACAACCACACCATCCTCAACAACCTATGCAAAAGTCTGAACAAAGCTAAAGGCAAGTAGGTAGAGAAACTCCCCGAAGTACTCTGGGCTTACATTACCACAAATGTGTCCCAATTGGGGAAACCCCAGTCTCATTAGCATACAGAGCAGAAACCATCATCCTGATCGATATCAGCATGCCAACACTCCGAGTGGAGGAGTGATCAAAAATCAAAACGAAGCCCTACTCCGCTTGATGCTGAGAAAAGAAAACAACTAGACCAAGTTCGTATTGTAGCCTATCAACAGCATATCTAGGCCATACACCACAAGAAAGTGAAGTCTTAAGAATTTCAAGTTAGAGACCTGGTCCTGAAGCGCGTAATTTAGAGCACGCGACAAAAGGATCAAGGAAATTTGAGGCCAAATTGGGAGGTCCCTACCTCATCTCGCTCGGGGAGCCAAGGGATCATACACCTTAACCGATTAGGATGGGAACCAATCAACAAGCAATGAAACTCTTTTCACTTGAAGATATAATCTGTAGGTCATGTAACATTCAAGAAAAGATCACTTTTCTGCTATCTTACTTTCATTTCACCCAACTCTGATATCTGCCCCGAGCATCACTCTCACCAGCCTACACGGTCTTCACCCTGATAGTGACTCTTTGGAGGGGCCTCTGAAAGATGGAGATCCACCCACATTGGATACTCGGAGCCAGCCTATAATGAGGTATACCTATCACGCCCCGCTTTCCAAAATATGTGGAAACGGAGTCGCGACGAGAGTCGGCGACGTATTTACGCGAGAAAAATACCCCACGTATACACGCTAAGCCTAAAGTAACCTGAACAAGCTATATATCTAACCCATAATATTAATGATCACTTCGATAATACATATAATGACTACACATGATCCCAGATGAAATAAGGAATGGAATAGAAGCTAAGTGTGATATATAGGAATCAAAGAATAATAGCATGAATAAAGAAAAGAAAAAATACCAGAATAAAAAAGAGAACCTCTAAGTCCTTGCGAAGCGCACGAGCTCAACGAACACCTGAACAATATAAGAATATGTCCAAAGCCCTGGACATGCGAATCCAGGGTCGTCAGAAGTGACCTAATGAGTGTGTGTGTAAAAGGAAGTGCTCGTGCATAACAACAATGTAAGCAATAACATCATAAGCTGGAATAAAGGATAACACAATAATCAATATCAAGAACGAGGGTATGAACGATGCATAACTATTGAAATCACCTAGAGGGGGGGTGAATAGGTGATAATGCTAATCAATGCACAAATTTAAAAAGTTATGATGCAACGATCACCCGAAATAAGACTAGAAGCCGAATACCCCGTGAAGGGCTCTGAACTCCTTCTCGTGATTCCTCTAGATAAGAGTTTGAGATGCACAATGCAATCTTGTTGTATGAGTATTGATCAACAATATAGCAATGAATATAAAGTAAGTAAATAAAGTAAATAAACCAATCACAAACACTGAGATTCGTTTCGTGGTTCGAGCACCCAGCTCTACTTCCCCGCTTTCACCCAGAAGGATTTCCAACCATTATAACTTTCACAAAGAATTACAACCACAAGGGAGTACCCAACTCCTCAATCACACTCTAGTCTAGAGGTAGTGGAGCCACAAATACAAGAATATCTTGGTGATCAAAAGACCACAAACCCTCTTTTGAAAAACTTTTTCCCTTACAAAAACCCTAGAGAATAATGTGTAGGATTGAAGCTTAAGTTTTGTAAGTGAAAAAAAAAGTGAAATTTAAGAGAGTTTTGAACCAAAACTTCAGTAAAAAGAGAGAATTTTGAGCACATAAAACTGAGAGCAAAAACTTCTTTTGAAAGCCTTTAAACTTGATTTCTTTTGTAAAGGATTGTTGTAATCACCTCAACCCTAAACATCCCTATTTATAGGATAAAGGTAGGGATTAAAAAGTAAACTATTATAATGAATAATTAGGAAAGATTAGACCCAAATCCAGCCCTCAAATTTCGTTTAGAGAGAAAAAACACGTTTTAAAACTTGTTTAATAAACTAGCCGTTAGGGCTGAAATCAAGCTCACGGTCGACCGGTCGGTCGACCGGTTTTTCAAAAATTATAACTGTTGCCAGCCCACAGTCGACCGCCCGGTCGACCGTAACAAACAGAAACATGGGTGCTTTCAGTCAGCCGAAGCTCGGTCGACCGACGTGGGGTCCGGTCGACCGGGTAACGTGTACACATGCACACCCAAACGGTCATAAGCCCGGTCGACCGCCCGGTCGACCGTCCTAACCTGAAACAGGGCCGGTCGACCGTCCTGTCGACCGTAGGAGGCCAAAATAGACTCTTTTGAGGAAATGGTTTTGAAAATCTTTAAAGTTTTTTAAATTAACTTTGTTCAAAACTTTGTACACTATATTAAATAGAGTTTATAAGTATTAAGATATGTTTATAAAACTATTTTATATAAAAAGAGAAATATCTTTTGAAATCGTGTGCAAAAACTTGTGTGTGGGAAAATATTGAGCTTAACACTACACACTATCTTTTAACAAACTAAAAATAATAAAAACTGAAAAAGAAAGTCCCTGAGCCGAGTTACACCAAGTTAGAGCCTTTTCTCCTATGAAAAATGTCCTCTTGCGCCATTTGCCTTTAAGTGCCATTATCTTTGCAAAATACTTCAAAAACCATCATGACTAGTAAAAACCTGAAAACTCATTCTAAACAACTTATTAGTACCAAATAGCTTCTATGTGTTTTGTTATCATCAAAACTTAAACAAATAGAGAGTGTAACCTTTTGGGGCCAACAATCTCCCCTTTTTGATGATGACAAAACATATAGACTATAACACAAGATATAATAAAAGAGGTAAAAACTCCCTCTCAAATCATGCTATATTGCACAAGTATAAAACAATCTATTATGAGAGAATTTTTAAAAAAAAAAACATACACAAACAAGTCATGAAACAACAAACCATACCACAAAATCAAAACATAAAATCAAAACATAAATCAAAACATAAACTGCATATTTCTCCCTTTTTTGTCATACATCAAAAAGGGACAAATTTACAAGAAAACTTTCTTATTCAACAACACAAACATTAAGTTCACCACATATGAAAGAAAATCTATTATAATCAAGTGGTTTAGTGAAAATATCGGCAAGTTGCAAATCGAAAGAAACATAATCAATCTCAATATCACCTTTCGATCTCTAAGAAAGTGATATCTAATCTCAATGTGCTTGGTCTTACTATGTTGATTTGCATTCTTAGTCATATGAATAGTACTAGTATTATCAAAAATATTTTTATATGATCATAATGCAAATCATAATCAAGGAGAGTATGTTTCATCCAAAGGACTTGTGCACAACAAGCCCTCGCCGCAATATACTCTGCCTGGCGGTTGAGAGGGCTACCGAATTTTGTTTCTTGGAAGACCATGAAAGAAGACAATTACCAAGAAATTGACATGTTCCACTAGTACTCTTCCTATCCACTCTACAACCCGCATAGTCGACATCCGAAAAACTCGTTATTGAGAAATCTCCGGTTTTCGGATACCAAAGACCCATTCCAATAGTGCCCTTAATATAACGAATAATGCGTTTTACCGCAATTAAATGAGATTCTTTGGGACACGATTGGAATCTAGCACAAAGACACACACTAAACATAATATCCGGCCTACTAGCCGTTAAATACAACAAACTACCAATCATGCTTCTATACAATTTTATATCAACACACTTACCTTGGTCATCCTTATCAAGCTTAGTGGTGGTGGCCATGGGAGTGTTGCAAATTTTTGAGTCTTCAAGCCCAAATTTCTTGATGAGTTCCTTGGAGTACTTGGCTTGACATATGAATATCTCATTGTGCATTTGCTTGATTTGGAGTCCAAGAAAATAGCTCAATTCACCCATTAATGACATCTTAAATTTACGTTGCATGCATTGTTCAAACTCCTTACAAAGTAACTCATTAGTAGAACCAAAGATTATATCATCAACATATATTTGAACTATAAGAATGTCACTATCAACATGTTTAGTAAATAATGTGGTGTCTACTTTGCCTTTAACAAAATCATTTAAAAGAAGAAAACTAGAAAGCCTTTCATACCAAGCTCTTGGAGCTTGTTTTAAACCATACAATGCTTTATTAAGTTTGAAAACAAAATTTGGATGTTCATGATCCACAAAACTGGGAGGTTGTTGAACATAAACTTCCTCATTAATAAAATCATTTTAAAATGCACTTTTTACATCCATTTGAAAAAGTTTAAAATTTTTAAAAGATGCATAAGCTAGTGTGATCCGTATGGTTTCAATCCGTGCTACGGGTGCAAAGGTCTCCTCAAAGTCGATTTTTTCAACTTGAGTGTAACCTTGGGCCACTAACCTAGCCTTATTCCTAATAATATTTCCTGACTCTTCCAACTTGTTCCTAAAAATTCACTTAGTACCAATTATTGGTCTATCGTGAGGTCTAGGAACAAGGTGCCAAACTTGGTTGCGCTCAAATTGATTGAGCTCTTCTTGTATAGCTTGCAACCAATATGAGTCACCCTCGGCTTCGAGGATGTTTTGGGTTCAAAATGAGATATGAATGCAAAATTACCACACAATTCATGGAGTTTGGAGCGAGTAGTTACCCCCTTTGATACATCACCTATGATGAGATCTTTAGGATGATTTGTAGCGTATCTCCAATCTTTAGGAAGTGGTTGAGAGTTTTCCACTTCATCCTTTTGAACTTCACCAATGAGCTCTTGCTTGTCTTCTTTGGATGGGTGAGTCCTTTAAGGATATTTTCTCCATGTTCTCACCTAATGAGTCAATCTCTACAGCATTCTCAACAATAGCATTAGATTCTTCAAATTTAACATTCATAGTTTCTTCAATAGTATGAGATGATTTATTAAATACTCTATATGCTTTGCTAGTACTAGAATAGCCAACAAAGATTGCTTCATAAGCCTTAGCATCAAATTTTCCCAAATTATCTTTAGTACTCAAAACAAAACACTTGCATCCAAAAACTTTAAAGTATGAAACATTTGGTTTTCTTAAATGATAAATTTCAAAAGAGGTTTTGAAAGTATTTTTACACAAATAAATACGGTTTGATATGTAGCATGCGGTGTTTACGGCCTCGGCCCATAAATATTGAGGGAGTCCATATTCACTTATCATAGTCTTAGCCATTTCTTGAAGAGTTCTATTCTTCCTTTTAACTACTCCATTTGTTGTGGAGTCCTAGGACATGACATTTCATGCTTAATTCCCTTTTCATCACAATAAGTCGTGAAGAGTTAGTTAACAAACTCACCACCTCTATCACTTCTTATCCGTAAAATCGAAAATCCTTTTTCTTTTTCAATCCTCTTTCGAAAAATCTTAAAATGAGAAAAAGTTTGATCTTTATGCTCCAAAAAGAAAACCCAAGTGAAACAAGAAAAATCATCAACTAAAACAAAAAACATATCTACTACCATTTAAGCTTTTAGTTTTAGTTGGTCTAAAAAGATCCATGTGAATCAATTCTAATGGCCTAGTTGATATGATATCCTTGATTGGTTTGAAAGAAGACTTGGTTTGTTTCCCAAGTTGGCATGCACCACAAATGCGGTCATTTTTAAACTTCAAATAAGGAATATCCTTCACCAATTCCTTAGAATTAATTCTAGAAAGGTGATCAAAAGATGCATGTCCTAATCTTCTATGCCATAACCATGAAATCTCATCAAAAGCATTCAAGCATTTAATAGAACAATCCAAATTAAGCATGTCAATAATATAGACATTATTTTCACAAAATCCAGTGAGAACAATCATTAGTTTTACAATCAAAAATTTTGGAATAAGATTCATCAAACACAACTTTGAGATCACGATTACATAGTTGACTTATACTAAGCACGTTATGTTTAAGCCCATCAACAAGAACAACATTTTCTATTAAAGGAGATGCACCAATTTTAATGTTACCTATACCGATGATGATGCCCTTGGAGTCATCTCCGAAGGTGACGGTGCCACCTTCAACGTACCTTGATAGGGTTGTGAAATTGTTGATGTCCCATGTCATATGTCTTGAACAACCACTATCAAGGTACCATCGCTCCTTATGTCTTGGAGCCTTGGTGTGTACCTACATCAAATAATTTAGGACTTGATTTTCGTACCCATATTTTCTTGGGTCCTAGAGAGTTAGTGTTTCGAACCCACACAAGATTATTTGTCCTATTTATATGATCATAGTAAAATTTAGCCAAATGGCTATTCTGGCCACAATAAGTACATTTATAAATTCTACCATATTTAAAAGCATAATGAGCATGTGGCTTACGAACATGTGAATTGTGAGCATGAGTAGTTTTAACATGAGTGACATGTGAAGTGTTGGCATGATGAGCATGTGAATGAGTTGTTTTATCATTTTTAGTATGTGGAGTGTGCATATGCTTCTTTAAAAACATTTCTTCTAATTTATTAGTGTTAAAAGCACATTCTTTTAAAACATTTCCTAAATCATTGATTTTAGTTTTTAACATGGATAATTCATTTTCATCAATTTTTGAATATTTAGCTTTACAAGCAATTCTATACTCATCAATATCTTTTTGCATTGAAATAAGATTAGAAGATAGTTCATCTTTTTCTTTTGAAGAAATTGTAAGTTGATTTTTAAGCATCTCTATTTCCTTTTTCAATTTTGAACACTTTACCTTTTTATCATCAAAACTTTCTGAAAGTTCAATAAAAGTATGTACTAACATTTCTTTATTATTTCACTTTCATCATCAAATGGTTGAGTAGTTACTTTGGGTTTGTTTGCTATGAAACACACATTTGCCGTATCGACTTCATCTTCGGATTCACTTTCCGAATCCCAAGTGGTTTTGTATACCTTCTTTTCAACCGGCCTCTTTTGCTTCAAGGAAGAGATCATCTTTTTCTTGAAATCTGGACAATCAGCAATGATGTGTCCGGGTTTCCAACAGTTGTAGCATATGATCCTTTTCTCTCTCCTTCCCTTCCCATTGCTTTCTATAGTTGAGCTTATTCTTGCGGTATATTCTCTTTACATTTCTTACAAGAGGATAGCTCATCATCTTCTTCATCTTCTTCATCATCGTATTTGGAGGAGGAAGACTTGAAAGCTATTGACTTTTTCTTTTGAGGTACCGCATCTTCTCTAGCCTTCTTCTCCATCTCATGAGTCTTAAGGTTTCCGATAAGACTTATGAGCTCCATCTCATCTTTGTCATTCAACTCTTTTAAGGTGGTAGCTTTGATTTCCCATGACGAAGGAAGAGCACGAATCACCTTACGCACCTTTTGGTCGTTGCTTATTTCATCACCTAGAGAAGAAAGAGCATTAGTAATCTTAGTAAACTTGGTAATCATATCATCAATAGATTCATCTTCTAGCATTCTAAAACTTTCATATTAGGAACGCAAGAGATCTATTTTAACTCTCTTGACTTGTGATGTTCCCTCATGAGTGACCAATAAGTGTTGCCAAATCTCATAGGCGGATTTGCAATGGATAACCGGTGTTAGATCATCCTCATTCAAAGCTAAAAGTAGGGCATTTTGAGCCTTTGAATTAGCATCAAATTCCTTGAAGGTGAGTTCGAACCAAGTGTCCTCCTCACTTTCGGGTCTACTATAAGGCTTGGTCAAGGACTTAGCAATTAGACTACTTAGAGATTGTAGAAAAATAGTCATCCTAACTTTTCATATGGGAAAATTGAGTCCATCAAATTTAGGAGGGGTCTTAATGTTATCGGTCATCTTTACTAGTGTATGAATGAAGATATTAAAATAGTGATTAGCAAATTTTAGGATCTCTCTAAGGATGTGAAGCCAAAAACTAGAGTCCTAGCTCTGATACCAATTGAGGGGGTGAATAGGTGATAATGCTAATCGATGCACAAATTTAAAAATTTATGATGCAACGATCACCCGAAATAAGACTAGAAGCCGAATACCCCATGAAGGGCTCTGAACTCCTTCCTCGTGATTCCTCTAGATAAGAGTTTGAGGTGTGCAATGTAATCTTATTGTATGAGTATTGATCGACAATATAGCAATGAATATAAAGCAAGTAAATAAAGCAAATAAACCAATCGCAAACACTGAGATTTATTTCGAGGTTCGAGCACCCAGCTCTACGTCCACGCCTTCACCCAGAAGGATTTTCAACCGCTATAACTTTCACAAAGAATTAAAACCACAAGGAGTACCCAACTCCTCAATCACACTCCTCTAGTCCAGAGGTAGTGGAGCCACAAATACAAGAATATCTTGGTGATCAAAAGACCACAAACCCTCTTTTGAAAAACTTTTTCCCTTACAAAAACCCTAGAGAATAATGTGTAGGATTGAAGCTCATGTTTTGTAAGTGAAAAAGAAAGTGAAATTTAAGAGAGTTTTGAACCAAAAACTTCAGTAAAAAGAGAGAATTTTGCGCACATAAAACTGAGAGCAAAAACTTCTTTTGAAAGCCTTTAAACTTGATTTCTTTTGCAAAGGATTGCTGTAATCATCTCAACCCTAAACATCCCTATTTATAGGATAAAGGTAGGGATTAAAGAGTAAACTATTATATGAATAATTAGGAAAGATTAGACCCAAATCCAGCCCTCAAATTCGTTTAGAGAGAAAAATCACGTTTTAAAACGTGTTTAATAAACTAGCCGTTAGGGCTGAAATCAAGCTCACGGTCGACAGCCCGGTCGACCGATTTTTCAAAAATTATAACCATTGCCAGCCCACGGTCGACCGCCCGGTCGACCGTAACAAACAGAAACATGGGTGCTTTCAGTCGGCCGAAGCTCGGTCGACCGACATGGGGTCCGGTCGACCAGCTGGTCGACCGGGTAACGTGCACACATGCACACCTAAATGGTCAGAAGCCTGGTTGACCGCCCGGTCGACCGTCCTGACCTGAACCGGGCCGGTCGACCTTCCGATCGACCGTAGAAGGCCAAAACAGACTCTTTTGAGGAAATGGTTTTGAAGATCTTTAAAGTTTTTCAATTAACTTTGATCAAAACTTTATACACTATATTAAATAGAGTTTATAAGTATTAAGATATGTTTATAAAACTATTTTATATAAAAGAGAAATATCTTTTGAAAATTGTGTACAAAAACTTGTGTGTGGGGAAATATTGAGCTTCAATACTACACACTATCTTTTAACAAACTAAAAATAATAAAAACTGAAAAAGAAAGTCCCTGAGCCGAGTTACACCAAGCTAGAGCCTTCTCTCCTATGAAAAACGTCCTCTTGCGCCATTTGCCTTTAAGTGCCATTATCTTTGCAAAATACTTCAAAAAACCATCATGACTAGTACAAACCTGAAAACTCATTTTAAACAACTTATTAGTACCAAATAGCTTCAATGTGTTTTGTTATCATCAAAACTTAAACAAATAGAGAGTGTAACCTTTTAGGCCAACAACTATATCATGATAAAAAGAAACGACTAATGTCAAAATGTTTAACTTAGCATATGTCACTAGTTTGGTATACAATCGGGTCATGTGCACAATCATATGTCTATCATAATTATATGCATGTAGAGTCAGGTGATTACGGTCAGTCACAATATATTATAACAGTTTATCATTATTAATTATATCAGCGAACACGAACTGTCACCTGTAATAGACGCATCCCATACTACGCCTATCATATGTGTCAATCAAAGTCCTAAGTTATTGAAACTGATTGGTTAGAGACGTTGTCCATACTTTAGGTGGGTCCCGTCATACCCAGAACCACGACCAAGATGACTGGTGCTGAACCAGGCCCTACCGCCAGGTAGTCAGTAACAGTAACAGTACTTACAGTATCACTGTTGAACAATAACTCATAGTAATACTGTGGAACAATAACAGATGGGATGTCAGTCATCCCCCGGAACCCTGTAGTCGAACCGTAGTCGACTACATAACCTGTATCCTAGGTCTACCGAAAATACAGACGCTGTCTCCTTCATCAATTTCCCAATCCCGGTGTTAGTTGTCAATTCACATTATTATTATCAATGCCCCTCCCCATTAAAATGGAGTTACCCATGCACCACAGTTCTATACCCAGAAGGTTCTATGACAGGTTTAAGAAATACTATTACTTGTTGTCAACTTAAACAGACAGACACTATTATTACCACCCTTAAACTTTCTAGACATTATTACGAAACAGGAGTTAAACCAAACACAGAGAATTTAAACCACAAACAAGCATTGGAATGGTATTGAATCACAACCTAAAAATGCACAAATACTAGTAAATAAACACGTTCCTATGATTATGATTATCAACAACAAAAAGAACTGGATCCAAATAAATTCAAATAGCATACAAGTATATAGAGAAGGGGGAAAGAGAACTCACAGCTAATGTCGTCGGAGCTTTGGGTACGCCATGGGTATTGCTGCTGGGTGTGCACGCGCATGTGCTGGATCTGCAGGGAGTGGGCGCTGGTGTTGAGGTCCCCCATACCTGGGCTGCCGTGCTGGTCTTGGCGGCCAAGGGCAGCGCAAGGGGATGAATGGAGGGGCTCGGCTTGCTGTGCTCGACAGGGAGATAGCTCGGACATTGGGTGCTGACGCCATGGAGAGGTTGAGCACAACAAGAAGGAGTAAGGCTATCGATGGGGTCGCTCGACCATGCTGGAGGTGCTCGCCGCAGGGTTCAGGTGGAGGTTGGGAGAGATCGGCCAAGGGAAGGGGATTGCATGGAGGGGGCCTGAATGCATGAGTTGGTTATGCTGCCAGTCAAGGGGGTAACCGGGATTGGTGCATTGGCTGTGGGGAGGAGAAAAGAGGAGATGAGCAAAAAGATTATGAGAGGATTAGGGATTAGGTTTAGGAGTGATTAGGAGATGAAGATTGATTTGTTATAGGGTAGTATTGATTTGTTAGGATTGTGGTTAGGATTTGGATGATGGATATGAAAAGGCAATGCGTAATGGGTAATCGGTAATGGGGCTGGGGTTAATGGGTTTGGGTCTTAGGGAAAAAGTAAAACAATAAGATAAAAATAGAAATGAATGAGAATGAAAGGAAGAGAGATAGCTAGGGTCATAACCACACATACAAATTTATCTAGATAATAATATTAATAATAAACCTCATAATACAAAATACATTTATACGTATTAAAATACTATCATTATTATTAAATCCTGTATTACAATACCCGGATGGCCACCCGAGCTAGTCAACAGTCTACACGGGTCTTCACTCTGATAGTGACCCTTCGGGGGGCCTGAAAGATAGAAGCTCGCCCTTGTTGGCTGCTTAGAGCCAGCCTATAATGAGTATACCCTGATGCCGCTTGAGCAGGTCAATAGCCTACACGGATCTTCAAACAGTGACCCTTGGAGGGGCCTCCTGAAAGATGGAGGCCCACCTATGTTGGATGCTCGAGCCAGCCTATAATGGGATATATTCGGATGGTCGTCTGAGCTGGTCAACAGCCTACACGGTTCTTCACCCTGACGACGACTGATTAGTATTTACATTTACATATGTTTTCATCAAATTTTCACATTTATTTTAATAAAATTCTGGTTATTAATGACTTTTCTCATTTTCTAGGTTCATAGCTTGAAGTGAAGAAAAGGCCCAAAATCCTAATATTTTGAGGATTTTTATCGTCAATAAGAAGCTCAGCATTTTGAAGCCAATCTGCTACTGTTGGGAGAAGAAGACAAAACAATAAATGCACCCACATGCCCAACATGGAGCCACCAGTCTGCAAACTTCGGCGTTGGCATACTGGCACCAAAATGGCCGCGGAAAACTGGCGCCATGGCCACGTTTCAGCTGTCATCGTCGCGGAAATGCAACCATCCTAGCACTGCTCTGCCAGCGTCTGAGGCCATGTCCCCCATTCCTTTCCCCCATGTTCTGGTGCCTATAAATACCCCCTTGATCACCAAAGGAAGAGATGTCCAGAATAGGAGAGCTTATGCTAGAATGTGTTAGGATTTTCTTTAGTTTTCTTGTACTCTTTTTGTTCTTTGTATTAGATCAGCTATTAGAGTGAGAGAAAGAGAGAGTGAAACATGTATCTTGAAAGTGACAATTAAATACAAGTATAGTTCTATAGTTCTATAGTTCTTCCTTTACCATATTTTTTTGTGTGTTTTACTTGCTTTTACTTGCAACTAGTGTAGTATGTTTACTCTCCTTGTATCTTTTCTTTTGTTTTCATTTATCATATCTAGCTAACTTCTCTATAGTATGGCTAACTAACTACTAACCTTTAGCAACTTGATACTACCCAAATGAATCAACAAGTATCACATAAGCCTTGCGTAAATAATAGCCATGATATCTTAATATGAGGGTTCTAACTCTAGCTTACTAACAAGTATCTTCACTTTCATACTTCATACTTAACTAATAAGTTTTTGATGATTTATAGAATGTGTTAACCTTACTTCTTTCTTGTAAGTTAGAGGAATCCCCGTACATCCTTGCTGATACTATTAGTACACTTGCTTCTTCCTCCATTTTCGCCTTTAAATGGATCTTGATTGGGGAATATTCAAGTCTTGTCGAGTGAAGCAAGGTGATGGAAGAACTTTCAATCAATCTATCAAGTGAAAAGTTCTTACACACAAATGTTGTGATTGCTTATGATCCATCGTGAGGCTATGTTAAGTTAGAGGTTAGTTGGAACACTTAATAGAATGTTTGCCATGCATTTTTTTCTTATCTCTAAAATACAAAAAACACTTTTCCAACATCAAATCATTTCAAACCATTGTTACAATCTTTCTTCTTTCTTTTATTCATTCTTGAAACAAGAAGAAACTTTAAAACGAACAGAAAAATTGCACATAATGCTTCTATCACTTTTCCTCCCAGTAGATACAACTCGTTTAGCCGTTGTGCTATTACGGTAGAATCAAGGAATTTACAGCACTGATTATTCACTTTTTACCCATTTTTGTGCAATGCTTTCTGATGATTAGCGACCCTTCAGGAGGCCTCCTGAAAGATAGAAGCTCACCCACATTGAATGCTCAGAGCCAGCCTATAATGGGATATACCTTGATGACTGCCCAAGCAGGTCAATAGCATACACGGGTCTTCACCTTGACGGTGACCCTTCAAGGGGCCTTCTAAAAGATGGAGGCCCACCCGCATTGGATGCTCGGAGCCAGCCTATAATGGGATATACCCTGATGGCCGCCCGAGTAGGTTAATAGCCTACACGGGTCTTCACCTTGACATTAACCCTTCAGGCGGCCTCCTCAAAGATGGAGGCCCACCCATGTTGGATGCTCAGAGCTAGCCTATAATTGGATTTACTTTGATGGTCATCCGAGTAGGTCAACAACTTACACGGGTTTTCGTCCTGACGGCGCCCTTGGGGGGGCCTCATGAAAGATGAAAGCTTGCCCACGTTTGATGCTTGGAGCCAACCTATAATGAGATATACCCTGATGGTCACCCGACAGGTCAACAACCTACAAGGGTCTTCACCATGACGATGACCCTTCAAGGGGCCTCTTGAAAGATGGAAGCTCAACTATGTTGGAAGCTCGGAGCCAACCTATAGTAGAATATACCCTGATAGTCGCTCGAATAGGTCAATAGCCTACATAGGTCTTCACCCGGACGACGACCCTTCAGAGGCCTCCTGAAAGATGGAGGCCCGCCTACATTGGATGCTCGGAGCTAGCCTTTAATGGGATATACCTTGATGGTTGCCCGAGCAGATTAACAACCTACACAGGTCTTTACCCTGATGGCGACCCTTCAGGAGACCTCCTGAAAGATGGAAGCTCGCCCATATTAGATGCTCGGAGCCAGCCTATACCCTGAAGGCCACCCGAGTAGGTTAACAGTCTACATGGGTCTTCACCCTGATAGTAACCTTTTGGGTGGTCTCCTGGAAGAGGAGGCCCACACACGTTGGATGCACGGAGCCAACCTATAATGGGATATACCCTTCTGGCCGCCCGAGCAAGTCAACAATCTACACGGGAGTTCACCCTGACAGTGACCCTTTAGGGGGCCTCTTAAAAGATGGAAGCTCGCCCACGTTGGATGCTCATAACTACCCTATAATAGTATATACCCTGATGGCCGCTCGAGCGGGTCAACAGCTTACACGGGTCTTCACCCTAACGACGACCCTTCGGGGGCCTCCTTAAAGATGAAAGCTCACCCACGTTGGATGCTCAGAGCCAGACTATAATGGTATATACCCTAATGGCTGCCCGAGCAAGTCAACAGTCTACACGGGTGTTCACCCTAACGATGACCATTCAAAAAGTCTCTTGAAAAAGGGGGCTCGCCCACATTAACCGCTCAGAGTCGACCCACAAGGGACCTACCCCACTGGTCCTCCAAGCGAGTTAACAGGATACCTCAGACCAACATGACAATATAACTTCAAAGTTAGGAGCTTCCCCACTCTGGTAAACATTTGCAGGTGCCACGAGGGAACGAATCCTGTTCGAAAACTACATTTTAAGTCATTCCAAATGCTTTAGAATAGCTACCCGAGTATACATAACAAGTCAAATCACTACGAAACCTAGGAAAGATCCAAAAAAACACCAATATTCATAGTTCTCTTATAGAGTTTTTCAATTACATCCATCCAAGTACAAGTGTGAATACATCTAATGAGAGTGATATAAGTATAAGTTTTGGCGTTTCATGAACGTATTCTTCCTGAGAGAAAAGGCAAAGGTTCTCATTGTCGCGTCTCCAGCTGCGTCCTGGTGATGACTTTTAAGTAAACAATCTGCCAGGGTGGGATGAACAATGATACCGAGAACTCCCAGTAAGACGCTAGCAAGGAGGACCGCACCCCGAACTGCAGGCTGAAGCCTGCAAGGCGAGGAGGATTCTGATGCCAAGACTGGACCCCGAGGATGAACTAAGGAGTGGAGGTAGCTAAGGCACCATCATCTGATAAGAGCGCTGACAGCTAGCTCCGGGTACCGGAGCCACCATCAAGTGCCCTTATGCTCCCTGCTTTACGTTCGCTGCAAGGAAAAAAAAAAGGGGGTCAAGCCCTAACCCTTGCCCGGTCTGTCTGGCTAGAGTCCAAAGGAACAGACTAAGCAGAAGCTAGAATATTCCTTGTCCTTCCTGACAGCCGAGCCTCATCATGAGAACCAAGACTACTTGATGTGCCAATCACGAGAACTGAAACATCTAACTCCTAAAATGCCAGGAGCGCAGCAACCATCGCCCTCCTCTCCCTCTTCTTCCTCCACCAAATGAAGAAGGAAGGAGACATCAACGCCTATAGAACAAGTAAGATTTTAGTAGTAAGGAATTTTTAAGAAGCAACTTAGATCCCTTATGAAGAGTTCTGCCCCATTTATACAAAAGAAAGAAGCTCAAGCAACAGTCGTTCATGATTTAAATCCCTAAATAAGATGAATATTCACTTATCAAAACCCTATGCGTGTCACACGGTTTGATTCAAACTATCCTGATGGATACGCCGCATCTCCCTTGAATGCCATGACTCCTCGAAAAGTGGTAGTTAATTGACCAATGCTACGGTGGATGTGACGCACATTTAAGGCTCTGCCAGCCCGTAAAACTATGCACGCCACTACAAGATAAAAACTAAAGCGATAGCAAATCGATCCGAATCCAAGTCCAGACTTCCCTTCTCTATCTACTCCTCTCTCTATCAGAGTCCCCGAGAACCTATAACCGACGAGGGAGAATTTCTGACCACTTCCAAGGAGAAGAAAGTAGAGGGGGCATCTGTATGGTCACTTTCTGACCTCCTCGAGATCACGCCATGTGTCCATCAGCACCAAACAGGCGAACAATACGTGGCCACATCTAGCATCTCCGGATGGGAGTCCTCGTCCAATTAAACTCCAAACAGTTCGTGCAGTTAGAGAAAAGAGATAAAATCAAGTTATATGTATCTTTATCTATAAACCAAATCTATATTTGAACTCAACAGTTATAGCTCGGGAACGGGTCAACCACATTAGCAGCTGGATGCAGAGAATCAAATAGAGATATACTCTCATCCAGTCAATTCAAACCTGGATGGTTAGCTCTAAGTTGCCTCAGAGATAAGGAGGTTAATTGTTTAAATAGAGTTGAACTCTACAGTTTTATCCTACAGACATAACCTGTACAAATAACAGATCTCTTCCAATGCGGAAGGGGACGATCAATTGTATCTAGAAACCCTAGTACACTAGAGAACCCCTAATTGTAATCGCCATTGATTTAGTGGAACCTTTCTCACTCTCTCCGTGGTTTTTTCTCATTCGAGTTTTTCATTTAAAATTAGTGTGTTTGCGGTGGTTTTCTGTGATTTGATTATACCTACTCTATTATTTTAATGCGTGGACTGATTCCTTAGGAATTACCCACTGCAGTATCAAAGAATGTGATGATAAGCTACGCCCGCTTAAAATATGAATATGAATGCCCGCTTAAAATCTATCTACTTAAAATATGAATATCAATGTGCACAACGATTGTAAGTTACGTGAAATATTTGAATAGATATTTGAATGCATATCCAGAGATCAAAATATATGCATTGATGCATATCTTGAGGCTCTACTTAACAATAAAACTAATTTGCTTTGACATATCATTATCATTTCAATTAAGAAATGGGATGAAACTAAAGGTTAAATTTACATATCTTCTTTTGAATCATTTAACTATTTTCAAATGTACCTGATTTGTACTCCTTATTTGGTCTAGTTCAAATTTGTTTTATCAAATAACCCTAACCTCTAATATTTTAACTACAGAAAGGGTGAGAGGTGAACCTACTGAAATTATGTGACGCATGAACAAGCACACAAGAATTCCGTACAAGAAAATAAGTGATGTAACACGATCCAGTGTATTATGAAAAGGTTATTAATTTTCTATTTACGGATATACTGCTGGGTGAAATAAGGATCTAAAGAACAAAAGGAGATCAGGCTTTATTAGTAACAATTAGTAACTTTTCGCATTTTATTCCCACTCTTTTTTCTCTGGACCAAACCTTATATTAGATTGTTCACGTTAGTTGAAAATTATAATGCCGTTGTGCATTTGAAGTCCGAATTACTTGTCAGCCTCCATTTTGAGACTGATGACCTAACCTCATTTCAAACATATCATACACATCAAATCATAAGCATCCTAAATTTCTACCTATTTCAACCATGCATCCATCTCTTTCAACCTTGGAGGGTGGTGTGTTAATAATGGTGTGACCTCCATGGAAGTGGATGTTTGTGGCCGGTGGTCCAAAATTTCTCATAGAAGATTCACTCCTCTAAAACTTGGACAACTATAGGATGGCACATTGGCAACAAGATCTTGGAGGGGAGGTTTCATGAGATTCTCTTTGGGGCTATTTGTTTGGCAGAAAGTTGCTGGAGGCAAGAGTTTTTGTCTGAATTTTGTGGGCCCCATGGGCTTTTCTCACTCTGGTGTGTTCATTTGGCAGAAAAATTTGGACTAAAATTGGGTTTTTGGGGCTGTCAATTTTCCTCTTAAGTTGAGAGGAAAATGCTTAGAAATCTGAAAGCCCCATTAAACAAAGCTTTTTCATCTCTTTTGGGGCGTTAGGGTTACTCTCCACCTCTCTTTTCTCTCTTCTACTATGCCTCTCTCTCTCTCTCTCTCTCTCTCTCTCTCTCTCTCCCCCCCCCCCCCCTCCCCCCCCCCCCCCCCCCCCACCAGAAATTTTTGAACTCGCCAATCCCCGCCTTGATCTCCTACCGATCTCTTGCCAATCTCTCGCTAATCTGTTGCCCAATCCACACAATACAATTTTCTCTCTTGCCGATCTCTTGCCCTAATTGTTCGGATTAATCAGAAACTGATGGGGCTTTCTGTGGGGCTGGGCAATGATGTTCAACTGAGCCATTAGGTTTAGACCTATCTTCGTCTTCATCTCGTTGCTTGTGGATTTGATCCCTCTGTGGCTTTGGATAATGAGATATATATGTTTATTCAATAAGGACTACTATATGATTATATGTGCCACTATTATTTCTTCTAATGCATTCTTAATGATGTGAGAAAGAGGAGAAAAATTTAGACAAGGCACGTGTGCATGTAAATGCTTATGATAGTTATATAGAACTAATTACCATTTTCATAAACAATTGAGTTTAAAACCAGTTTTAAGTTCATACTTAAGTTATTATTTATATTTTTAGATTTTCCACCTATTTACATTTAATGTGATTAAAGATTGTGGATATTTGTCTAAATAGCATATATATCCTTTTTAGTTTTGTATTGGTGAAAATCTCTTTTTGCTGAAAATCTCTTTTTCAGTTTTAAGTTCAATTTTGTTTGCTGAAAATCTCTTTTGCAGCAAGCCTAATCTTGTAGATGTAGAAAAACTCTTGATTGAGGTTTTACCTGCGATTTAAACAATAGAATGTGCAAGTTTTCAATTCTACCGCGATAGCAAGTGGCTATGCTGGTCGTGATCCACAAGGAGGGACTTGCGAAAGAAGCGTGTTGTAAGTCTCTTTTAAGTTCACTTAAAATGGTTAAAAGATCTTCTCTTGTTCTTGTAAAGAAAAGGAAAAAAAAATCTATTGTTAAGTTAAGAAGACAGTAAAAAAAAAGAGAAGGTGGAGAAAATGGAAATTAGTTTATATAAAGAAATAAAAATAGTAAAGAGTTGAGAGTTAGTGATGGAGGTGATCTAAACTAAGAAATTGAAATAGAAAATAAACGTTTACTTACCTCTTCAGTGCTTGCTTACCTTGGATCCGTCGTGATGACTTACCTTGTCTTCGAAGCCGAGCAGAGCATGTCTATAGGATCTTTCCCATTCCCTATATACACTATGAATTAAGGGGCAAGCTAAACTAATAAAGGAACAGTTATCCATCACCTTAAGCCATCAATGGCACTTGCAATGGCTAGACAATTTTGAGGCTGCAGGAATCACTTGAATTTATACAAGCACTGAGAGAGAAGCACACAAAAATAAAAGTAAAGAAGAAATGGTAAGTTTTGATTTGATTCGAATAACAATGAAAGTAAAGAAGACTTACTTACACAGGTATCACCCTCAGTACAAGCTTTACTATCATTCTCCCATGAAACTCTCCTCTTCTCTTAGCTATAAATAAAATGAATTACATAAATAAAAAGTTGAAAACCTCAGTTACTAACTAATGTACAACCTAGCTATACTCTCTGCTGAATCATTCCGTCTGGCCTCAGAATTTGCAGGCATTTATAGCAAAATATGGAAGAAGGAAGTATCTAAAGATAGGGGAGCAAACGCTCCCACTTATCTAACTAAATGACAGCAAAAACGCGGCTTTGGCCACGTTTCAGCGGCCTGGGTGTGGCTGATCGAGGTGAATCGCACACGAAAAAGTGTATGTTTTGAAATCATGAGTTAAAAGTGCGTGCTTTGGCTTCCTCGATACTTCCTTTATAGCATAGAGGCTAAACGAGTCGAATTCACGAGGATGAAAAGCAATAGAAACTTTACCGTTTGATTCACGTGTATGTTAAGTGTTCTTCAATGTTTTAAAGAATGAAAAGAAAAGAAACAAAAAGTTCAAAGAGAATAGTACATTGAAACACGAAGAAGTGGGAACATAGAAGATAAGATATTTGTGGTTTTTGAAATTATTTCTAAAACAAAGTGAAAAAGAAAAAAAAACTCATGGCTACTAACTACTAATGGCTCTACTAACATGCTAACCTCTTAGTGATAGTTGCCTCACATGTATCATTAGCCATCACTAGTCCTTGGTTCAAGAGCTCTACAAAGCATGACTCATAAGATCACTTTCACATCCAAACTCAACAAACAAAAGCAAGCTACACTTAAACCATCAAAACTAACCAGAGTAAGCATGAAATAAAGTAATGGTAACTTGTTAGAGAGTTAGATGTTAGAGTGTTAGAATCCATAATCATGAGCCACCAATGGCTCTTGCAAGAGCAAGGCTAAGTAGAGGCTATTAGATTCATGTGGATTATCAAGTAGTGGTCAGTAGTTAGTTGCTATGAGAAGAAAAATTAGCTAAACATCTAAAAGTTAGAGAGAAAAAAACAATGAGAGATAAAGAGAGAACCTTTCATAGAGTGTCACCCATCATTACAAGCAGTCTTACTTTCATCCTATGTACTACTCTCTTCCTATTATAAGATCTACAAGAAATGAAAAATTCAAAAGAGGAAGAAATAAAACAACTAACCTAAGCTATCCTAAAGAGTAGAAACTACCCTAAAAACTACACTCAAGAAATCTCTCCTTGAGCTCTGGAAATCCCAGGGTATTTTGATTGGAGTCATTTATGCATCATTTTCTACCACCATGCTATGCTTTATATGAATAAAAAGTTGATTTTTACTGCTTTTTCTCTCTTTTTTCAGGTCCAATGTCTAATGGAGAAAGAGGCCCAAATTATGAATTTTGAGGAATTAAAGAAGCATTTAAGAAGCCCACAAGAGAAAAGCCCAAGTCTGAAAAGATTCCGAACGTATTCTCAGTTTCCACAAGATCCAACTGAGGATACGAGATGCAACAGAACGGCACAAAATCCGCTAGCGCAGCGGCCAAGAAACGGCCGCGGAAACGCGGCACGTGCCGCGGAACCGCGACAATCTGTAGGCCGTTACTTCAGCGTTTGATCCGGAGACTAAAGTGGGATGGCCTCCTCTCATGAAGACTATAAATAGACCTCTAGGGCCTCTGTAATCAGAGAGGAGAAAAGATCATTATTTTTATAGGGAAATTGTTAGGGTTTCTCTAGGTTTTCTTTAGTATCTTATGTAATTTTCTTTTTCTCCTTCTAGAATCCAGAAAAGAGAGAGTGAGAGTGAGCAATCTTTGTAATTGGAGACAGGTGACAACGCAATACAAGGATCGAGCTTTCAATCTTCATCTTCTCTTGTTCTAGTGCATTGTTTTTCTTTTAAGCTTTTACTTTCTCTTATTTTACTTCTATAATGAATTGTCTTTTGTTCTTTATCTCTATGTCTAGCTAATTCATTAACATGACTAACTAACTCTTAATTTTACTAACTACTAACTCTTGGGTGATTGCTGACTTATTTGATCCTTTGGATACATTCTTCTTTCAAGTCTAGCAAATTACAAGTCTATATCACTCCCAATGAAGATGAGTTGCTTTTTATTCTTTGCAAATGCTAAGTTTTCCCTCCATATGACTCATGTGAGCCTCACTTAGAGCCTTGTCTTTAGAACAAGTGTCGTGATGGAACATGAAGATGGAGCACTTCACTATGCCAATGACTACATTACAAGTTCTTATTTCATGCTTGCTTTATTATAGCTTTGATGGACTAATGAATCTTGTATGTTTTTTAGCATTGTTAAAAGTGACTATCCTTGTTCCACTAATGAAGATCTATTTAAGGAGCCAATGATTCAGGAGGCAACTAGCCTAGATGAGAAACACCTTCGACATGGAACAACACATGGACTTGGTAAAGCAAGACATACAATTGCCAATGATTCAATATGAGGCATGCATCACCCAACGAGAGTAGTAAGTTAGTAAATTATTATGTTAGTTAGTCATGGTTTCTCCTTATATTATTCCTAAAAATCTTACTTAAAAATCTCTCTTCTAAAAACTTCTTTTTCTTCAAACTTCTCAGTTTTCCTTCATCTTTATTCTCGTTTGTTCTTTTCTTTTGCACAACACCGAAAGATTTTTCACTCACCTTCCACATCGTTTTGTTTTCTATTTATCAAAACAAAGAAGAATCTTCGTTTTTCTTCACAAAGATTTCAATACAAACCTTGAACCCTTCTATCGCTAACCCTCCCTGTGGATACGACCCGTCCTAGCTTATGCTACGAACGGTAATTCGGAAGGAGCAAAGTAAACCTGCATAAACATTTGAAGTTCTTGATCATCAGTACACGGCAACCAACGGTTTACTCTAAACCTCTTTTCAATACAACTAATCCTTCCGAACAAATTTTTGGCACCGTTGCCGGGGAGGGTAACGGTCTTTTATTGAATTTTTGGAACTAAACGAATTTTTCTTCTCTGTTGCAGGTTACAAGTCAAAGAAAACAGGAAAGAAGACTTGCAGTAACATATAAGTGGTCTTGGGCCTCTGCTCTAGAAAGCAGAGACCAAGTACCCTCTGAATTGCCGCGTTTGCTCGGCTCTTGCCGCGGAACCGCGGCAAAGAAGAGTTCACTACTGACTGTCTTTTTGCAGGGCTGCTTGCTTTGCAAAATTAGAGTTTCTGCAAACTTTATTTCTTGTATGCCATCACCAGGAGCCTGCTAATAAACCAACAGTAAAATACTTGTTGAAAAGTTTAAAAATTGATTAGACGTTTGTATTTTAGGCACGTGTCTTTTCAATTCATTTACTTTACTGTTGAAGAGTGCTGGAGCAAGGTACGTACGCATTGCATTCAGAATAGGACTCATCTCTTGGTTGATTTATATCGCTTTGAGTGAATCTTGTTTATTTTGAACACTTGATTTTAAGGGCAACACCCAATAACAAGATAAGGTGGGGATTTAATCACCCTTCCTTGGCCCAAAAATCAGATTCCAAGCACTCACAATCC
This sequence comes from Agave tequilana, assembly GCA_038442645.1. Lineage (NCBI taxonomy): Eukaryota > Viridiplantae > Streptophyta > Magnoliopsida > Asparagales > Asparagaceae > Agave > Agave tequilana. The sequence goes on along the minus strand of JAVJIF010020239.1, from coordinate 38,859 downwards.
CAAGCTTTTTAATAAAATTTGATAGACGTTGGCCCCTAGGGACATCCGAAATCGTTAAGAGATCAGCTGAGGTTGGAAATTATTTTTGATTCACACTCCAGTCAAATTAGTGACTAAGGTTAGGGATTGAGGGGCGAAACCCCGAAGGCTGGTGGTTTGGCTTAATTAGGCCCGTCGCTTCTGCGCGGATGCCTCCCACCAATCTTGCCCCCACCTGGCTGATTAGTTGTGGTCTGACTCGAGCAATAACCTTCTTCGGTTCATCGAACAGTTAGGAGTCGTCTAGGTCCAGGAATCCTAGATAGCTGGTGATTGTTTTTCCTTTTTCTTGTTTGTTATTTTTCTTTTTTCCGCTTGATTGCTCGGTGAACGTTGTCTGTGATTGTGCATGCAAGAGTGGTATCGGGACCCAATTTCAGCAAGACTTGTTAGGATATCTACACTTGCACAAACACCACCTCCTAACACAAATCCAATCATGGCCAACAACACTTCTCTCCAAGACAAGTTCTATCCCATTCGTACTTCACTTCCATCATGCATTCTTTTACCTGAAGCAACTGGGAACAATTTTGAGCTTAAACCACAATTCATAAACACACTCCCAAGATTTCATGGCCTAGAATCCGAGGATGCATATTTCTTCATTCGTGAGTTTGAAGAAGTGTGCTTGATGATGAGAATTTCCCAACTAGGGGAAGATGCTGTTAGATTAAGGTTCATCCCCTTCGCACTTAAGGACATAGCCAAGAAGTGGCTATACAATCTGCCTGCCAGTTCTATCTCGACATGGGATGAATTTGTCAAAGTCTTTCTTAAGAAATTCTATGCCATTCACAAAACGGCCCTCATCAGAAAGAACATAATGCAGTTCAAGCAGGAATCAAGTGAACCATTCTGGAAATATTTTGAACGGTTTAAAGATTTACTAGCCCAATGTCCTCATCACGGCATAGAGAAGTGGCGACAATACCAAATTCTCTATGACGGACTAGATTATCAAACAAAGACACTCCTCGAGACCATGTGTCAAGGGGAATTTTTAAAGAAAGATGAGAACCAGGGTTGGGATCTCTTTGAAGCCTTAGCAGAAAAAACCATTCAGTGGGAATCTTGCCCTGAGAAAATCAATCCCACCACTTCCAGAGGGGGTATGCATTCGATTGAATCCTCTATAGCTGCCGAGGCAAAGATAACTCAATTGATGAAACGGCTAGAACTGCTCGAGGCTAGGGAACCAAATTCTGTAAATCAGGTAAACCCACCACCTGTGATCAACCCAGGTTGAACCTACTGCCATGCTCTCAACCACCTGTTTGAGGAGTGTCCCGTCTACCAAGCCCAAATGTACCCTGAGAATATGAATGCAGCATACACCAGACCTAATTACAATCCATACTCTAAAACATACAATTCGGGGTGGAGGAACCATCCAAACTTTTCTTAGAGTCAGTCTGGTCATGAGCAACCAAGACCATCATTTTCACACCAATACCCTGCTCAGTCTCATCAACCAAATTTCCAACAGAGCCCACCAAATTTTCAAACAAGCTTCCAACATAACTTCCAGCCCGCATATCAGCAACAACAAGCACAAAATCATCCTGATAAAAAAATGTCAGATTTGGAAAGAATGATTGAAACCTTATCTAAAACACAGGCCTCAATGATGAACACTCACAACCAGGCCATCAATAGGTTAGAAGTTCAGATAGGTCAACTGGCTTGCTCATTGAATGAAAGACAAAAAGGAACATTGCCGAGCCAACCAGTACCCAATCCTAAGAACCCCTTCCCTATTCATGAAGCCGAAGACATAGGTCCCAGTCAATGTAACACTGTTCATATTTTGAGATCTGAAAAGCAGATAGATAATCAGGTTTCTAGTCATCCTGTTCCAAATAAATCTGTGTCAACATCTCCTGTTCCAGTACCATCAACTACAAATGATCCATCTTCAAGTTCAAAACCTTCAACCTCCAAATCGAATAAAGACAAAGCAGATGAGCAACCATACAAGCCTATTGTACCATTTCCTAATAGGCTAGCAAACCAAAAGACAAATGCTCAAATGGAGAAAATTAGAGAAATGTTCAATCAAGTCTAGATCAATGTACCCCTTCTTGATGCCATACAACAAGTTCCCTCCTATGCCAAATTCTTGAAAGATATGTGCACTAAGAAAAGGAAAACTAATGTCCCAAAGAAGGTCTTCCTTACTTCTAATATAAGTGAGTTGCTAACTGGGCCAATTCCCGTGAAATATAAAGACCCAGGGAGTCCAACTATTTCTTGTATTATAGGATAGACCACGATCAATAGGGCATTACTGGATCTAGGTGCCAGCATCAATCTTCTTCCTTTCTCCGTGTATCAGCAACTCGGGTTAGGCGACCTCCGTCCGACCAGGGTTACTATACAACTGGCTGATCGATCTGTAAAAATTCCAAAGGGGGAGATTACAAATGTTCTCATTTGGGTCGGGGAATTTATTTACCCCGTGGATTTCATTGTTCTAGAAACGCAACCCGTACATAATCCCAAAGCTCAGACACCTGTCATTCTAGGATGACCTTTCCTAGCCACTGCAAACGCAATCATCAACTGTAGGAATGGATCAATGCGTCTATCCTTTGGGGATATGATAAAAGAGGTAAATATTTTTCACCTGGGAAAACAACCTCGAGATTTGGATAAAGAGTCCTTTAAAGTGAACTTGATCGAAGGATTAGCAAGTGAACATGAAATGGAGATTGAATACGAATCTGAGAGAGAATTTGAGTTGGAGTCTGATGACTTCAACCTTGATCAAATAATTGAATCCACAGTGGAGTGGGCAACATATGCAGCCCCTATCCTTCCCTTACACAAGGAACAACCATTGACAGATCAAGTCCCCTCTTCTGAGCTTAACGTTCTTCTTAGTCATCTCAAGTATCAATACTTGGGTGAAAAGGAAGCATTTCCCGTGATAATTGCGTCCCATCTGACGGAACAACAGGAAGAGGATCTTCTTGTAGTGTTAAGGGAAAACCGAGAAGCCATTGGTTGGACCATGGCTGATATTAAGGGAATCAGTCCATCCATTGTGCAACACCGGATTCATTTGACGAAAGATGCAAAACCTAAACGTGACCCACAACGTAGACTCAACCCGATCATGCAAGAGGCTGTTAGAGCTGAAATTTTGAAGCTACTAGACAATGGGATCATCTATCCCATATCCGATAGCCAGTGGGTTAGTCCAGTCCACGCTGTGCCCAAGAAAGCCGGGGTTACCGTGGTAGAAAACGATAAGAAAGAATTAGTACAAACTCGTCTTCCAACGAAGATTCGATTTTGTATTGATTACCGAAAATTAAACGCTGCCACGTGTAAAGACCACTTTCCCCTTCCGTTCATCGATCAAATGCTCGAGAGACTAGCTGGACATGAGTATTACTGCTTCCTGAATGGATATTCAGGATACAATCAAATCCCTATCGCTCCTGAGGATCAAGACAAGACTACCTTCACCTGTCCCTTTGGAAATTTGCATACCGAAGAATGCCCTTCGGCCTATGCAACGCTCCTGCAACGTTTCAACGTTGCATGCTTAGTCTTTTTTCCGACATGGTGGACAAATTTTTGGAGATTTTCATGGATGATTTTTCCATTTATGGTGATTCCTTTGAACAATGCTTGCACCATCTTAAGTTAGTTTTACAACGATGCATGGAGAAAAACTTGACACTCAATTGGTAGAAGTGTCACTTTATGGTCAAGCAAGGAATTGTCCTAGGGCATGAAGTTTCACACAAAGGAATCGAGGTTGATAGATCAAAAGTGGACGTTATAACAAAGCTCCCTGAGCCGAAATGCTTAAAAGACATTAGATCATTTTTAGGGCACGCTGGCTTCTATAGAAGATTTATTCAGGGGTTTAGCAAAATTGCTAGACCTTTGACGAATCTCTTAGGAAAAGATGTACCCTTCAATTTTGATAAAGAATGTCTACAAGCTTGGGAGGAGCTTAAACACAGACTTATTTCGGCGCCAATAATCTCAGCGCCTGATTAGACTAAGCCCTTTGAAATCATGTGTGATGCCTCCGATTATGCCATAGGCGCTGTTCTCGGACAACGTACTGATAACAGGCAACACGTGATTTACTATGCTAGTAGGACGCTGAACGAGCCCCAACTAAATTACACGACAACTGAAAAGGAATTTTTAGCAGTTGTGTTTGCGTTGGAAAAATTTCGCCAATACCTACTAGGATCCAAGACAACGATTTTCACTGATCACTCCGCCCTTAGATACTTAATGCAAAAGAAGGATGCAAAGGCCAGACTGATTCGATTGATACTTCTTTTGCAAGAGTTTAATTTGGAAATTAAAGATAAAAAGGGCGTTGAAAATGTGGTGGCAGATCACCTTTCGAGAATTCCTAATGCACCAATTGAGACTCTACCTATCAATGAAGACTTTCCTGACGAACACATCTTTACGATGTGTAAAAAGCCCTGGTATGCTGATATAGCAAACTACCTTGCAACCGGGCAAACACCTTCAAATTGGTCCGGTCAGGACAAGTATCGCTTTATGAAACAAGTGCATTTTTTCTTTTGGGATGAACCGTATTTATTCAAATATTGCCCTGATCAGATAATTAGAAGGTGTCTTTCTGAGGACGAACATCACAGCGTATTGACATTTTGTCACGAGCTTACTTGTGGTGGACACTTTGGTCCACGTAAGACTGCTGAGAAAGTCCTTCAGAGTGGGTTCTATTGGCCCACTCTCTTTAAGGACGCTTATACTTTCTGTAAGCTCTGTGCCAGATGTCAAATGACGGGTCGGATCACACATAAAGACATGATGCCCCTTACACCGATCCTTGAGGTAGAAAATTTTGATTTATGGGGCATCGATTTCATGGGACCCTTTCCTCTGTCCTATGGCAACCAATACATTTTGGTGGCCGTAGACTACGTTTCTAAGTGGGCTGAAGCTATTCCTACTAGGACAAATGATAACCAAGTTGTCATCAAGTTCTTACGGGAAAACATCATTTCTCGCTTCGGAGCCCCACGTGCGATAATTAGTGACAACGGGAGTCATTTCTGCAACCGGACTTTTGAAGATCTAATGCGGAAGTACTCCATCTCTCATAAATTATCCACGGCTTATCATCCTCAGACGAACGGGCAAGTGGAGGTCACCAACAGACAAATTAAACTGATATTGGAGAAAACTGTTGGACAAAATCGTAAGGATTGGTCCATCAAACTGATTGATGCCCTTTGGGCATATCGGACCGCCTACAAGACTGTCCTCGGTATGTCTCCATATCGAGTTATATTTGAAAAACCCTGCCATCTGCATGTGGAGTTAGAGCACCGTGCTATGTGGGCACTAAAATAACTGAATTTGGACTAAGACAAAGCCGGTGATTTGAGAAAGCTGCAGATATCCGAGTTAGACGAACTACGAAATGATGCATACGATAACGCTCGGATAGCTAAACATAGAGCTAAGATTTTCCATGATAAGGCAATTCATAGGAAAAATTTTGTCTCGGGGCAAAAAGTTCTGTTATACAACACTAGACTCCACCTTTTTCTGGTAAACTGAAAACTAGGTGGTCAGGCCCCTACATTGTCTAGAACGTCTCTCCTCATGGTGCCATTGAAATTTTCGATCCCAAAGATGGCAACACTTTCAAAGTGAATGGTCAACGCTTGAAGCCATTTTTCACCATGGAGTCTGAGTCACACAATGTTATTGAACTGGATCTTTGTGACCCAGTCTATATGTGACCACGTAATTCCACACCATTCCCCGATGTCTCCTGAAAATCATTTTGGGACATCCTTTGTAAATAAAAAAAAAAGAGAAAAAAAAACAACAAAAAGAATAAATAAGTGGGACTTAGGTGCTAAATATCACCTAGGGTTTTCATCTTTCCCTCCACTCTCTTTTCTTTCTAAATAACCTAGGGTTGTAAATTCCTAGTTTCCCTTTGGGCAATTTGGGATTTTGTCCTTCTCAGCTTCCTATAAATATCCCTCCTCCCGTGGTCTCCTCCAAACCCTACTTCCAATCTCAGATCTGAAACGAAAACATCCAGCGCCGCCCTACAAATTTTTCTGCGATCATCTCTCCACTACCTAGCCGCGTTTCCATGGCACCTGTCGCGATTCCGCGGCCATACTAAAGAAGCCGGGCCGCCGCCAAATTTCCTTGCTGTCGCGGCCTTCTGAAATCTCCAGATCTACCACCTGTTCATCTGCTGCAACAACAGATTGCTCTCTGCAATCTCGTTTGAGTTTTCCCCCCACGTAGTCGGGAAAGGTTTACGTATCCCTTCTCATTGCTTCCTGTTATTCATCATGGCACCGTCTATTTTCGCTGAAAAAGATTTTGCTAGAATATTTAGCGATGTGAATGGTTATGGGCATATACTTTTAGATCGTATTCGTGCGTGGGATTGGTATGCATTGATATATGATAATTCAGATCTCTAGGCTTATTATTGTCCTGAGCTAGTCAAGCTTTTCGACACTTCCATAGATCACGCCTCAGTAAACTTTGACACATATCAAATCTCGGTGCACATGCCCACTGGGGATATTATTGTCACGCTTCTTCTACTGGAAGAACTCACGCATGTCCCTTGCAACCCACATCATAGTGAACCTCTACCTTTGATCGATTACATGACTGTCATGGGGGCTCGTTGTACGGAACAAGATAGGAGGCTCAAAGCCAGTACTACCTTTAGAAACATACATTGCGTTGGTCACTGGATTCAACGCAATATTTTAGGACTGGACCACACAACCTCCTTTAACAGGCCGGTGCTGCAGATTATACACGACCTGATGACTCGGCAGCACACTATCTGTATCAACAAGATCATTTTTCATAGTATCATCTCCAACTCCTCCCGCACACGCGGTGCAAAGTACTCGCACCCCGTTTTGATCACTCGTCTGTGTAGGACTTTCTTATCAGATGACATTTGTGACTCATATGATAGGGTGTTCATTGCACAAGAGCGGGCGACTAGCGATTATAATAGTTGTCTTCATGCGGTCTGGACTCCTAGTGTCCAGTCCGAAGATGTCCTTGTGGAGTCCTCTTCGGAGGAACTTTTAGAGGAGGAGGATGAGCGGCTTTTTGGCAACAGGACCCCCAACTGATTCACGCGCCTTCATGTCCACCATTTTGCAAGGCATGAAGAAGATATTTCGGGAGCAGACTCGACTACGCAAACAGGTTGCGGAGCAAACATCGCGCCTAGACCGCATTGAGGAGGGTCTGCGGCGATCACAGTCGGCTGGACCTAGCACCACCGCTGGTCCAAGCCGAAGGTGGGGGTGATATCTTTCTTTACCTATTTCATGCGTATATTTTCTTGCATACATTGAGGACAATGCATGGGATAGGTATGGGGGGGTAGATACATGAGAATTTTCTAGACTTTTTTCTTTTAGATTTCTAGGTTTCTCTTTTCTTATATTTCCCTTTTCTTACTAATATAGGATTTTTCTAGACTTTTTCTTTTAGATTTCTAGGTTTCTAGGTTTCTTGTTTCTTATAAAAAAATATATATATAAATAAACATAAAAAATATTGATCCATTTCTTTTAATAGAATTAACTTGATCTTAGGTATTAAGGAAATTCTACGCTAAGATCTCTTAATATAAGTCGAAATAAGAAATTTTGTTGGATCTTTAGGTTAAGAAAGAAAAGAGTAGAAAAGACAGCTAGATTTTGAATTTTTTCTAAACACTATATACATTTGCATATTGAGGGATTAATCAAAGACTTAGTGACTTTGTTTACAATATATATATTATATATATATATATATATATATATATATATATATATATATATATATATATATATATATATATATATATATATATATAGATATAGATATTCATAAATAAAACTTGATCACTAATTAAGCTGGTTGGTTGTGCCTTAAGAAGCATAACCAGTCACGCCTAAAAGTGATTGAGTCCTTAGCATTCATGGCCTAGTTTACTCGAGACCTTGAACCTTAGGGATGTATCTTCATCTGGTGCCCTAAGACCATATGGTCTGGGAGTCATCGGTAAAAGGCCCGCTACATGGGTAAATTAGAAAGCCTAATGAAGCTAAGAGAATGTAAATATATACTCTAAAAAAAGAAAAAAAAGTATATATAATATATATATAAAAATATATATATGTGTGAACAAGCAAACTAAAGGCTAAGAAAAATCCCTCATACATATGTATATGTGTTAGACCTGATACAGAATCCAGTTTCTCTCTATTCTTGAAAAACTTAACCTAAGTTGAAAGCAATACTTCAAATGGAAACTTAAAAAAGAAGGAAAAGTTTAGAATAACCCTAAACCGATAGATCACCGAAATTCTTGAAGGAAATGGATCATAAAAAAAATGTTTCTCTCTTTTCATTGACATTTTCTTTTTCTTTGGGATTTTGTGGGTGCAATCCGCTGAAAACCCTCAGGAGACTACACTCCTCCTCTATGGTGACCTAGAGGTATAACGGCTTGTTGCACGAGCTCAGTGCAATCGTGTCACCTACGAAAGTGGTGTAATAATTTAGTTAGGTTTTTCTTTTTGCTTATTTTGCTCAGGGACGAGCAAAAGCTAGGTATGGGGGGTGTGATTGGAGTCATTTATGCATCATTTTCTACCACCATGCTATGCTTTATATGAATAAAAAGTTAATTTTTACTGCTTTTTCTCTCTTTTTTCAGGTCCAATATCTAATGGAGAAAGAGGCCCAAATTATGAATTTTGAGGAATTAAAGAAGCATTTAAGAAGCCCACAAGAGAAAAGCCCAAGTCTGAAAAGATTCCCAACGTATTCTCAGTTTCACAAGATCCAACTGAGGATACGAGATGCAACAGAACGGCACAAAAATCCGCTAGCGCAGCGGCCAAGAAACGGCCCCGGAAACGCGGCACGTACCGCGGACCCGCGGCAATCTGTAGGCCGTTACTTCAGCGTTTGATCCGGAGACTAAAGTGGGATGGCCTCCTCTCATGAAGACTATAAATAGACCTCTAGAGCCTCTGTAATCAGAGAGGAGAAAAGAGCATTGTTTTTATAGGAAAATTGTTAGGGTTTCTCTAGGTTTTCTTTAGTATCTTATGTAATTTTCTATTTCTCCTTCTAGAATTCAGAAAGAGAGAGTGAGAGTGAGCAATCTTTGTAATTGGAGACAGGTGACAACGCAATACAAGGATCGAGCTTTCAATCTTCATCTTCTCTTGTTCTAGTGCATTGTTTTTATTTTAAGCTTTTACTTTCTCTTATTTTACTTCTATAATGAATTGTTTTTTGTTCTTTATCTCTATGTCTAGCTAATTCATTAACATGACTAACTAACTCTTAATTTTACTAATTACTAACTCTTGGTGATTGCTGACTTATATGATCCTTTGGATACATTCTTCTTTCAAGTCTTGCAAATTACAAGTCTATATCACTCCCAATGAAGATGAGTTACTTTTTATTCTTTGCAAATGCTAAGTTTTCCCTCCATATGACTCATGTGAGCCTTACTTAAAGCCTTATCTTTAGAACAAGTTTCGTGATGGAACATGAAGATGGAGCACTTCACTATGCCAATGACTACATTACAAGTTCTTATTTCATGCTTGCTTTATTATAGCTTTGATGGACTAATGAATCTTGTATGTTTCTTAGCATTGTTAAAAGTGACTATCCTCGTTCCACTAATGAAGATCTATTTAGGGAGCCAATGATTCAAGGAGGCAACTAGCCTAGATGAGAAACACCTTCGACATGGGACAACACAAGGACTTGGTAAAGCAAGACATACAATTGCCAATGATTCAATATGAGGCATGCATCACCCAACGAGAGTAGTAAGTTAGTAAATTATTATGTTAGTTAGTCATGGTTTCTCCTTATATTATTCCTAAAAATCTTTCTTAAAAATCTCTCTTCTAAAAACTTCTTTTTCTTCAAACTTCTCAGTTTTCCTTCATCTTTATTCTCGTTTGTTCTTTTCTTTTGCACAACACCGAAAGATTTTTCACTCACCTTCCACATCGTTTTGTTTTCCATTTCTCAAAACAAAGAAGAATCTTCGTTTTTCTTCGCAAAGATTTCAATACAAACCTTGAACGCTTCTGTCGCTAACCCTCCCTGCGGATACGACCCGTCCTACCTTATGCTACGAACGGTAATTTGGAAGGAGCAAAGTAAACCTGCATAAACATTTGAAGTTCTTGATCATCAGTACACGGCAACCAATGGTTTACTCTAAACCTCTTTTCAATACAACTAATCCTTCCGAACATATTTATAGGCCAAAGGGGGCATCAGGGGAGCTGTATGGAGTCGTGCGTCGAGACTCGATGGACGATTCCACAGTATGGCTGGGGAAACGTGTCCATGGCCGCGTTTCCACGGCCATACTGTGGCCAGGCGCGCAGCGCCAAAGTCTGCAGGTCATGGCTGCTCTGATGTCAGGGTATGGGCTGCTACTTCCTTATTTTCTACTCCCTGTAATATCAGAATGGGCTTCCAAAGTCAATGGCTCTATTAGGATCTAAAAATCACCAAATAAATAGGATTTTTTATCTTCTTCATCCCACACCATGAACCTAGGAACGCACAAGAAAATTATTATTTAGCAGAATTTTATAAAGAATAAGTCTGAAAATGTGGTATGAAATATGCAATATTGGAGACTAATCAGTGGCCAGGTGGCCGGACCCGGGGGTGCAGCTCCCTGTTGAGTTGTTTGCTCATTTTATCCAATTAGTTTTGCAATTTTGGCTCTGGTTTCTTTGATATCACTGCTGATCTTCAGCTAACCGAAATGGATTCATCAAAATTTGATTTTAACTGATTTCTATTTAGTGTTATCTCTATGATTTGATCTGATTTTCAGCTGACAATTGCTCTAATCCTGGATTTAATTTAATTCTGAATTAAATTAAAATTTAAATGGGCTTTTGGGCTCGTTTCTTCTCCATCTCATTTATTAAAGACCCTGCAAATAATTAGACAAAAAAGATAATTAAAGTAGAGTTTATTAAACAATAAGTAAGAAAATGTGATGATAAATATGCAATATCAGTGACCGATCACACTTCCACACCTATCTTTTGCTCGTTCTCAAGCAAAACAAAATAAAAATTAAAACAATGATAACCTAGTCACGGTTGCACTTAGCATGTGCAACAAGCTATTAAACTTCTAAGTTACCCCTAAGAGGACGAATTTTGTCTCGTGAGGGTTTTCAGTAGATTACACCCTAAAATCCATAAGAAAGAGAAATAAAGTGTTAGTATTTTTGAAAAAGAATTTTGAAAAAGAGATAAAATATTTGAAGTATTATTGTAAAAATTCAAGTAATCTATAATTTATAGGAAAATTAAATTTTTCATTCTTAAACTTAGTCTCTATTCAAAAACTTGTTATCAATCAAGGTAAGGAGTCAAACTGTATTTCTTATTTAGTCTATTGTTTTATCCTAAGTCATATGTACCTTCGTACAGCGAAATTTTGACTTGGGATTCTTTAACTTTAACTCTTATGCCTTATTTTTTTATATTTTTGATGGTATTATCCTTTGATTCTATTAGGTTTTTTAATCTGTCCATGTAATGAGCCTTCAGTCGGTGACTCCTAAACCGAACGGTCTTAGGACACCGGGTGAGAAAATATCCAAGGACATAAGAATTCGAGCAATTAAGACCACAAAACTGAGGGTTTTTATTCATAAGATTGACCGCTTTTAGGTGTGAATACTTATACTTTATGAGGCACAAATACCCAGCTTAATTAAGGATTATATATATATTTCTTTTTCTTTTTCTTTTTTTTTAATAAGCTATAAGAATCTTTATTTTTGAGCCCTAAGTGTGTAAGTGTATAAAAGATGCATATTTCATTAAGGTAAAAATCAAGACTAAATTACTTTTTCAAATTTTCGTCCTAACCCTAAAAATCAAACAAATAATCTTATTTTGACCAAGTATAAAAAATCTTAATTATGATTCTCTTATTCCTTAAAATTAACTTAATTTCTTACAAAATATTGTTTCTCTTTTCAAAAAAAATTTAAAAGTAAAGAAAATATTAATTTTTTTAAATAAAAAGAAAACCTATGATATGTTAGAACCTTCCCCCATACCTATCTCATGCATTGTCCTAATTGTATTGGTCAAGTTCAAGGTTTTGTGGTAAAATGAATCTTGGTCAAAGTCTTAAGGATACCATGATTCGTGATTTCAATCAATATGGCTAGAAGTGTCGGGAATAGTTAAAAATTGGGTAGGGAGAGTTTTCTTATTCCTACGTATATTTTTTAATCGACTAGACTTGCTTCTATCATATCGAATGGATCATTTTGAAATTGAATCATGGATTCCATATTCTTTTCTAAGTAGGGATGTTCTTTTTCTTGTTGTGAGACTTGAAAAATGGAGTACGGATCTTGGATTTGAAAATTTTTATGAGATTTCAAGTCTTCTAGATTTGAATTCACCACTCGAGCTCTTCTAAGGCTTCCTTCCTCTTTTCCCAGTCAATTGGTTCTTCTATTGGTTGTTCGGGAAAAAAGTATATGAAGTAGGATATTGGTAAGGTGGTTGACCATATGACTCGAGGGAGTTATATCCCCATTGACTCTGTGAAGAGTAACGATGATTGTTCTAGGCCTGTTCATAATATTAGGACTGGGGCATATATTGATTCAGATAAGACCAATTTGGCATAATTATTTGGTTAGAGTTATGAAATGTCGGGTTGGTAGTATTCGAGTCAAAAGAGGTTGGGGTGAAGTATGGATCACAATATGCATTGAAATAATTATAATTGTAATCCATATCATAAAGATATTAAAAACAAAACAAAAACAAGCAAACAAAATAAACAAACAAAAAGAAAAAAAATCTAGCCTATATTAGGGTAGACCTTAGACCTAGACGACTCCTGACTGGTTAGACCGTCCACGGGAGGTATATTACAGAATCTGATCACAAGTTAATCAGCCAGGTAGGGAAAAGATCAGTGGGAGGTTTTCGTGCCTAAGCAACAAGCCTAATTATGTCAAACCACTATTTTTTGAGGTTTCACCTCTCAATCTCCAGCTTCAGACACTGATTTGACAAGAGTCAAATTCTAACAATTTTCCCTTTAGGTCAGTCTCCTATTTGAGCCCGAGATGTCCCTAGGGCTAATGTCTATTAAATTTTAAGTTAGGATTGGGTTAGTGAGTGAGAAGATTATTTGTGCGCGAAGAGAGGGTAATGACTTCCCCACCTTATCTTGCTTAAGGATGTGCCCTTAATTGTATTCGTGCAAGTGTACAAGTATATAGAAAAAATAACACTTGAAACAATATACATCACTAAAAATATGTTTTCTAAACTATATATTATGTATACGTACCTTGGCTCCAACACTCTTCAATAGTAAATAAAAAATTTAACGAAATTGACACATGCCTAAATGTAAAGTCTAAACCGTTTTTAGTATTTACAATCAACCATTTATTGTTGAGTTAAACAATATGTGCAGAGTATATTAAATGAGAAACTAAAGCATGCAGAAGTTGATCATTTAAGTTCAGTCACCCTGCAAAAAACCTAGGTGAGTAGTCCTCTTAGATTGCCACAGGAACGCGGCTTTTGCCGCGTTTGCGTGGCAATACTGAGGTCTTCTGGGCTCTTCTTTCTAAAGAAAAGTTTAGAGACACTTATATGTCCACTGCAGCTCTCATTTCCTTGATATCAATTACCGCACACCAAGAACAGAGAGAAAAGTTAACCAAAATAGTAAAGAAAAAGAAAGTTACTTACCGTCCCTTTCCGACAACAGCGCCAAAATTTGAGGTTATACCTGCACAGAAAATAATAGTTTAGGTTTAAAAAATAGAATATGCAAGTTCTCAATTCTACCGCGATAGCAAGTGGCTATGCGGGTCGTGATCCACAAGGAGGGACTTGTGATGGAAGCGTGTTGTAAGTCTCTTTTAAGCTCACTTAAAATGGTTAAAACATCTTCTCTTATTCTTGTAAAAAAAAGAAAAAAGAATCTATTGTTAAGTTAAGAAGAAAGTGGAAGATAAAAGAAGGTATAAAATAGAAATGAGTTTTACAAAGAAATAAAAATAGTAAAGAGTTGAGAGTTTGTGATGAAGGTGATCTAAACTAAGAAATTGAAATAGAAAAAAATATATACTTACCTCTCACCGCTTGTTTACCTTAAATCCGTCGTGATGACTTACCTTGTCTTTGAAGGTGAGCAGAGCATGATCTATAGGTCTTCCCTATTCCCGATCTACACTATGAATTAAGGGGCAATCTAAACTAACAAAGGAACAATTATCTATCACCATAAACTATCAATGACACTCGCAATGGAAAGGCAGTTTCAAGGCTATAGGAATCACTTGGATTTACAATCACTTAGAGGGAAGAAAACAAAAACAAGAGTAAAGAAGAAAAGGTAGGTTTTAATTTGATTCAAATAATAATGAAAGAGAAGAAGACTTACTTACACCGGTGTCACCCTCAGTACAAGCTTCACTCTCATTCTCCCATGAAACTCTCCTCTCCTCTCAGTTACATAAATAAAATGAAAAATTACGTAAATCAAAAATAAAAACCTCGGTTAGAAACTAATGTATAGCTTAGCCTATACTTTCTGTTGAATCGTTCCGTCTGACCTCAGAATTTGCAGGTATTTATAGCAAAATATGAAAGGGGGAAGTATCTGAAAATAAGGGGAGCAAACGCCTCCCCTTATCTAACTAAACGGCCGCGAAAATACGGCTTTGGCCGCGTTTTCGCGACCTGGGTGTGGCCAAGTGGCCACACCCTAGGGTGCAGCTCCCTGTTGAGTTGTTTGCTTCTTTTATCCAATTGGTTTTGCAGTTTTGGCTTTAGATTCTCTGATATCACTGTTGATCTTCAGCTAACCAAAATGAATTAATCAAAGTCCGAATTTCATCAGTTTCTATTTGGTGTTATCTCTCTGATTTGTTCTGATCTTCAACTAACAATTTCCGTAATCCTGGATTTGATTTAGTTCTAAATTAAATAAGAATTTAAATGGACTTTGGGCTGGTTTCTTCTCCATCTCATTTATAAAGGCCCTGCAAATAATTAAAAAAAAAAGATAATTAAAATAGAGTTTATTAAATAATAAATATGAGAATATGACGATAAATATGCAATATCAGTGATCGATCAACTCTGTTTCCATGTTTAATTGCATTCAATTTTCTTGAGAACTATACTTTCTAATGTTCATAAGTTCACATATGTATAGAATGGAATGGTGAGGTATTCTGGAAACTCTTTCTTGTATTTTTCTGTGAATTTAACTATTACATATGTGGTCAGTTTATTGCTATAAATTGTAATATATGAATTGTTATATATATATATATATATATATATATATATATATATATATATATATATATATATATATATATATATATATATATATATATATATAGTGGATGTTTAGCTTCTAAAATAATGTCTCCAAATCTATACTTTTACTGTTGACTACCTTTTGCGTATGATCTATAGGGCTTAGTATAGTGTGCAAGTGATATTCCCTCATAGTGTGCAATTGTGTACATTGTATACTTGTTTAAATCCGTGTAGTTAGAACTAATTTGGTGTGGGGATGTAATTTGTAGGTGGATGGTGAGGAAAACTTGGAGTTGTGTTGTACTATCTCAGTGGTTATCATAATGTTAGTAACTTACATCCACATGCTATATCGTCAGCGTCCAAGGCCAATTCCTCATGAACTATTTGCTATTAGGGATTTATATAGGCACATATACCTGCACCATATTCTCAATAGGTCTAGCAGTAGTTTTTGTGGACTATCTTAGGATGCGTAAGGGGACCTTCTTCCATTTGGCACAAATAATGAGGGATAATGAGCTTCTACAAGATAGTATTTATGCCGGTAGAGGAGCAGTTGGCCATGTTTCTCCACATAGTTGTTTACAATTCAAAGAATAGAGTGATAAGAGTAGATTTTATTTGATCCAGTTAAATAATAGTAGATTTTAATAAAGTATTAGATGCAATTTGCATTTTACGGGATCAATACATGAAGCAAGTACATAATAAAACTCCTCCGAAAGTGGAAAGTAGCACATTATTGTACCCTTATTTTTCTATATGTGAGTAATTGATTTGTTTACAAATCTTTCTCATACTTGAGAATGTATAATAAGAGTTGTTATACTGGTATTTTTTTTTTAGGACTGCATTGGTTTGATTGATGACACACATATTGATGCCACAGTTTGCACTAAATACGTGGCCCATTTTAGAGTTCATAAAGGTATAACTCAGAATGTACTTTCTGCAGCTTTACCAAATAAATACTTCACATATGTGTTAGTAGGGAGGGGAGATTAGCCAATGATTTCACCGTGCTTAAGGATGCCTTGTCCTTACCGTCAGCCCATAGCCTAAGGGTGTATGATGGTGGGTGTAAACTATACTCAACTTGAATCAATTACTTAAAATATGAAGCTAATGCTAAAAAATAATTAATTAATATGTAGATAAGTATTATTTATGCGACGTTGGTTACGCTACCATCTCAGAGTTCCTTTCTCCTTATCGGTCTGTGAGGTATCACCTAAAGGAACAAGCAGGCCATACACCTAAACATCAGAGTGAGTTGTTCAACCTACGCCACTCTTCCCTCCGAACTAAGATAAAGTCTACTTATAGAATTTTGAAAAATAGGTTCAAGATTCTATCTATCAAGCCTCGTCATCCATTTATAAGCCAAGTGGATATTATACTTACCTGTACTGTCTTGCACAATTACATTGCTACCACAGATCCAGTACATGACAAATTTTTAAATGAGGAAGTAAACATAGTGCAGGAGCAAGATAAGAACGGACGAGGATGATGAACCTATTGCCACTTTCTCAAATTCAATGACAGCATGATAGCGAACGATGGCAAGGAATGAGTGAAAGCAAAAGCGAGATCAAATAGCGTGGGAGATGTAGGTCGACCACTGCGACAAGTACAATAGGGAGACACGATGGAGAGTAATATAGAAGAGGACTAGGTTATTAGCAATTACTTATATTTATGTCTGAACTTTTAATGTCGGTTCCAAAAGGAACCAACATTAAATGTATTTTTTAATTAATTTATTTTAAAATTTTCATATAATACTACATTCAAATTCACATGCAGTTACATGCAGATTACACAAAAATGAGATTCACAAATGGCCACATACAGGCTCACAACATATACAAAAAATGAGATTCATAGTATCCAATTTATTAAAAATTTCAGCAGCATCCCCTCTATAATTAGAAGTCAGTCCTAATACAATATTATCCAATCGGCACACACGACCTAATATCATTCACACGCAGTATATATATATATATCCCCATTTGCAATCATCTCACGCAGTAATATATATATATGATCTATTTAAATGCAATATATAGATTCAAAATAGATACACATTACTATATCTGAGCCCTCACCACGTTACATGGCCATCCTTCCTCATGTGCCCTCTGCCTAGCCGGTCTCACCCATGTGCCGCTACCTAGTGATGAGATACTACCAAAAGATGATGAAAATATTAAATAAGTATCATAAGTAATGAAATATGAAACAAGCTAGTATCACAATTATGAAACATGAAATAAGAATCACAAACGTAAATTTTATGTAAGATCTCTGAATATCAAGTATCACACATATCACAAATATACACATCACAAATATACATATCACAAAAATACTTACTACTAAGCATACTCTAGAACGAATTCTGTTCATTCTTCGCGAATCTCATCTACTCCATCATCCGTGTATTTTTTTTATTAAACTAATGAAGATATTAAATTAATATCATATTAGTTTAATATTAATAAAAACAAAAAGTAACTTCATGTCAAATGATTATACATATATTTGAATGAGATTTTATTGACATGCAATGATCTCGTGCATAAACTGCATCACGTAGTATCCGCACACTACGCTATCTGGTTGACGAATTAAATTAATAAGATATAACTTAAAATTGTTAATTTTTAAAAATATCAAATACTAGAAGAAAATGCATTAATAATCCTCCATATAGGATGCATACTCATAGATACCTTAAACAATATCAAATACTAAAAGAAAAAATATCTTAAGAAGCTTTAAATCTTTCATTGATACAAGACTTTGAATGTTTTTCAAGCCAACAAGCTTTAAAGCTTTCAACACACACACACACACACATCACACACATCACCTATTAAACACATGCACACACATACACATTACACATTAAACACACACACACACACATCACACTTACACATGAACAGACACATCGCACACATCACACATACACACACACACACACATACCCAAACAAAAACATCCACACACACACACACACACACACGATCACACACATGTACACAACATACACAAATGAACACACACACACACACATCGCACACATCACACATCGCACATAGATAAAAATTAAACTTTTTCTTAAACAAATTTCACTAATTTATCACCAAAGCAATTTAATAATTTCACTAACATTTTTAGCACAAAAAATTTCACTAATTTCATATTTTTAGCAATTTCACAATTTCACAATTTAGCACCAAAATTTCCCTAACAGTTTTCTCTATATAAAATATGCATGAGGATATAGAGAAGAGTGATACCTTAAAGGTTTTAGTGGCAAGTCGGAGTTCACCGGAGGGGGCTCGCCAAAGAGGGCTCACCGAAGGAGAAGGGGGCGGGGGGCTCGCCGGAGGGGTGAGAGAGGGGGTGACGCTGGGAGTCACTTAGGGGGAGAGAGAGATAGGGGCTTGCAGGAAGAGGAGGGGCGAGGGGCTCGCAGGAGGCGTAGAGTGGCGGAGAGAGGGGCAAAGGGGATCAATTTTTATTAGGAGGGAGGGGAAAGAGGGGGTGGCAGGGGGCAGTAGCAGGAGGGGAGGGTTCGTCGGTGGGAGGAATAGAGTGGAGGTGGAGGGTGGCCGGATGAGAGAAATCTGGGGGGGAGAGAGTGAGGATGAGAGTGGCAGCCGGGTAGTGGGGGGATAGGGTTTTGACTCTTTTGGCTTGGGGGGTTTATGGTCAGTTCTGAAAGAATCAACGTTAAATCAAGCATTTAACATCGGTTCTTTTAGAACCAACATTAAATATATGATATTTAATGTCGGTTCTAAAGAACCGACGTTAAATCCCCGAGATTTAATGCCGGTTCTTTCAGAACCAACGTTAAATGTTAATCTTTAACATTAGTTCTCGTGAACTGACTTTAAAGCCCTGTTGTTTAACATTGGTCTTAATGAACCCATGTTAAATTACGTAATTAATGTCAGTTTAATTAAAATGATGTTAAAATTTTATTTTTAATGTCATTTTGTTAAAAAAAGATGGAAATATGGTGACTTTTATTCTGTATATTGTTGTAGTGCGATTGACTTTGTCATTCCATTTTCAGTTCTATTACATTTCTAGCAATTGAGTATAGGTGATACCAAATTCATTTGGTGTCATGTATAATTTTATTTTGATAAATTTTGACTTATTTTGCTGAAATTTTCCAAGTACTTTAGGTAAGGATGAATCATCGCAGGGTTCACAGAGTTCGCAGGTCTCCCTGGTTTATCGTACCCCCACCCACGGGAGGCTTTGTGGGCCCTAGTACTCAAGTAAGCCAACCATATGGACATGGGGCCATTAACCAAATGATGATGAGGATGAACATGAGTCCAGTGAGAACCTTGTCCCCATATTATGGTAATGGGTATCATCAACTATTGAACCAGGGATGGTTGTAGTCCCCCTGCACCAGGGTATACAAGGATGGTTGGAACAAGTCCCCGGTAACTGGACATTTCACATAATTCCTACAAACTGGGATTATAGCACTAATGCAGGGATCATCTCCTCCCTTCAGCGGGACACCATTGTCATCTCAAAGTGAGAGGAACACATCGGATGACACTGATAGTTTGAAGAAATCAGGAGGCAAAGATAAGACAGAATTGAGTTCCCTAGTCAAGAAATTAAAGAACAAGAACACTAAGAGGAAGAAATTTGGGGTGCAACAAAATAAGTTATGGGAGGAAAAGCATGATGACTGATAATTGTGATTATCATCTTTATTTTGTATCAATTTTATACCTCTTTTGTTATACATTTAATACTGCATGAGTATATTTTCTTATGTTTATATAAAAATAGGTCAAGATCAATTTTGGAGAAAAAACTCTAAAACCAATAAAAATAAGAATTGCGGTAAGGAATTCACTGATATAGAGACCCAAGGATGAAACTAGAGAGTCCCATAGACATTACACATCATATTGAAGATTTTATTAAAGTTTGAGGGTCAAAATTGAACGTCAAACAGCGTATTCGCCTTTGACCCGGCGGATACGCCGTTGGCTGGTCAACCAGAATTCAGAACAAATTCAGAATCAGATTCAGATTTGCATTATTTTAGTATTTTGACCATACCTTTCGCTACAGAAGATCAAATTCGATGATTAAAGATGCTATGGAAAGAGGACTGAAAGGGATATAACTTTTATGCTAACATCTTTTTCTAATTCAATCGTTTGATGAGTCGTATTCAACAATCAACGCCAAGTGGCTGCAATCCAATTCAGAATCAAATACTGACACAAAGTTGAAGTTCAATTTGGAGTTCTCCTTATATCCCTTACTAGAATAGGTCTCTAGGGTCTATAAATATCGCAGCAATCTCCGATAAATAATAAATTTTAGAGTAAAGAATATCAAATCATAGAAAGAAACTTTGTATTAGGTTTTTAGGTTTTAGTTTCTTTCTTGTAAATACTCTTTCTTATAAAATTCTAATTTTTGGAGAAGAAATTCGGGTGCTTTAGAAAGATAAGATCAGAGGAGAAGCGGCAACGAAGGATTAGACGTGACCCTCAAATTGGTTTATCCTTTCTTTTCTCTTTTAATTTACTTTATGAAGATGAAATTTATTTTTATTGTTTTGCTTTCCAACTTCTTTATCATGAACTAACTCCCCAAAGCAAGGGCATTGACATAGGCAATTATTATGAAGATTTAATCTTGTTGCTTTGTGTTATTTCTATATTACTACTGTGTTCTTCATGTTAGATTTATTTATGTTAGGTTTCTTTTCACGTTTTTATGTCTATTAGTTGACGCAACAACTATATTGATTGCTAGGATGGAGACCGACAGGAGATAACTAGCAACGCTTCATAGGATTAAAAACCACTTTCTACAGGCTGAGACCGAGAGGAGAATCATAGGTTGTGTAATCTTTAGAGAAAAATCATGAATCTTAATGCTTCTTTAGCTAGTAAATTCACTAGATCGACAGATTATGGGTTCTAATTCAAAGTTAGATTTAATGATACTCGATGAAGATTATTAATTAAAAAAATTCAATTATTAACATAAGTAGTACATTGTTACTAGTACAATCAACTTATTAAATTAGATTAATGACTTGTTGAAATTAAATGCCCTAGTATTTTTTCCTATTCAAAATCAATATCTTTTAGTTTAATTTACTTTTCTATATCTATCTTTCAAATAAAGCTTTGAGTTAATACATCTTTGGTATTTAATAAGATAACGATCTTTGTGAGTTCGATATTCTATTCATCACTTTATTACTTGTAAACGATTGGTGCACTTGCCAATTCGCCCATCAAGTTTTTGGCGCTGATGTTGGGGATTGTTTATCTTTATTAATATCAATATCGTTTGACTCTAGTTTTACTTAGAAATTTATTTTTATCCTTTTTTTAATTTTTCTTTTCCTTTAGGTCAAAGAATTTCAATTATCAATGGTCCTTATAAGAATATGAGCCAACGCAAGCATGCGAGTGGTGTGGAGAAAATCATACTAGCATTCATTCTCTGTGTTATGCCAACACCTACACCTACAATCCGGCATAGGGAGATCACAAAGACCTTTTGTGAAACTACAACAATTATGATTTTGAGCCTCAATATTTTGAACCACAAATGGAAAAGAAACCAAGCCTGAAAGAAAAATTGGCATAACTCGCAACAAGCACAGCTCAGTACAAAAAGATACAACAGCAGCCATACAAGCCCTTGCAATTCATGTGGGCTAAATTATTACCATGCGAGGCAATGAGTCCCAGGAGAGTTTGCCAAGTAATATCAAAAAGAGTCCGAAGAGCGAGAAGATGCTGAAGCACAAAAAGAGAGAATTATGCACCGAGGAGGAGCTCGAGTGGTATAGTAATTATATGAAGATGCTTATCGCACACTTCTCACTACCCCAGGCAGAAGAGAAAACAACAGAGACCACAAAACAGGAATATGAGGACATAATATCTTGTTGAAAAAATTCATTAGCAGAATCTCAAGTTAGACGGTGGAATCGCCATCTGAACGGCCAATTCGCCATCCCCTGATGATCCTGAACTCCATCTTGAACAAGAGTCTCCTCCAAATCCCTCAAAAAGCATTGAAGAACCTGAAGTTTACATCTTTTTCCAGTTCGGTCATTTGATGAGTCGTATTCAGCAATCAACACCGGCTGGCTGCTATCCAATTCATAATCAAATGCCGACACCAAGTTGAAGGTGAAAGTACACCTAGAGGGGGGTGAATAGGTGTACGGCTAATCTAATTAACTAAATGCGGAAATTAAAAACTAATTGCAACTATACTTAGGGCAACCAACAAGTGTAGCCGAATTCCCAGTGAAGGGCTCTGGACTAACTCCTCTTGATTCCTCTGAATAAGAGTTGAGGCGCTATATGAAGCTCTCGTGGTTAAGCACAAGTGAGGCACACACAAACAATCCAAGCATATAATATATGAATGAGCAATATGAATGATCCAAGGCACAAAACTAAAGAGAGAGTTAAGAGTCAATGGATCAAACGCAAACAACAAGATGTGTTTCGAGGTTCGAGCACCCAGCTCTACGTCCCCGCCTTCACCGAGAAGGATTTCCAATCCACTAACTTGTCCTCCTAGGACTCCCACACAGGGAACCTCCACCGAGGATTTTGGGACAATACAATAACCGGAAATACCCAACTCCTCTCTCTCACCGAATACAACCTCACACAGAGGCAACACAAACACCACCTCACACAAGAGGGGTAGGCACCTAGCCAAACAACCACAATCCACCTCTTCACCAAGAGGGATATAAATCTAAACTTCGCCTCTCATTAGAGGGAGCAAACCACAATCTCAAATCAACCTCTACCCAAGAGGGATATCACAAATGAAGTGGTTTACAACTTGGTGGTTTCCTCAACCACAAACTAAAATTTCCACAAAACAAAGATCCTATAGAAAGGATTGAATGATAGCTCAAGTGTGGAAAACTAAGAGTTTGGAAGTAAAAACACAAAGAAAAGTACTTGGGAAAATACTTGTATTTGATAGAAATGAAGAACTAAGCAAATATCCTAAATCCAAATTTTCTTTGATTTTTCCAAACCCTAAAAACAAATGAAGATGAAAACTTTGAAGCTCTAAAAACTCTTTTGAAACTTGAATAAAACATTAGAAGAATGTAGATTTTTGGCTCTTGAAAAACTTAGGAAAAAACACCTCAAATGGGATATAAATAGGCCTCCAACAAAAACTAGCCGTTGGGCTGATTTTCAGCCTTGGCGGCTGGCGTCGACCGGCCTGGACGACCGCCAACGGTCAAAAATTTGACCGTTGGAGCCTTCCGGTCGACCGCGCCAATCCAGAGAGCAAATGCTCTCTGGCCGGTCGAATGCTCGGTCGACCGTCCAAGCCTTACGGTCGACCGGTCGGTCGACCGCCCCCACCCGAGTGGGGGTACTTGCAGTCGGTCGACCGCTCGGTCGACCGGCCCAAGTGGCTGGCCAGCGTGCACGTTTTGTGCACGTCGGTCGACCGGTCCGGTCGACCGACTCTGGGTCCGGTCGACCGTCCCGGTCGATCGCCAGAGCCTGGCAGGCAGCAATAAGGGACTGAAAACTTGGGTTTTTATTTATCTATAAAATCCCATAAAAACTCTAAAAATTCACAAAAATAGTTTCTTATATTCTCTTTGATATACAAACATGTGTGAAAAATTTCAACACATATTCAAACTATATTGAACCATTTTTGTGTCTTACAAATTTTGCCGAAAATCAAAAACTGTATTTTCTAAAACTTTGATTTTTGAATTGAAAATTCGTTTTGTCCAAAACACATCCAAATACAAAAACATGATATTTAAACAACTTGAAGCATGTTGTATATGGAAATAATCCAATATACATGAAACATATGTATATCCATGTTTTTGACTTTAAATCCGAAAAATATTTTGTTAAAATACCAAAACCTAAATATATGAATAGGCATATCAAAATAAGTTTGTCTAAGTAGTTGAAGCATGCATGTATATAGAACAAGTCTAATATACATAAAACCATGTAAACTTGTTTTGAATCTATCTATTCATGAAAACCAAGATCGGTTAAACCAAAAACCGAAAACCAAAACATGAAAACTTAAACACGTGTGTGTGTTGTGAACTTGAGCATATCACACTATCTAGTCTTTACAAATGGATCTAAACTAAAACTAAACTATGTACCGAAGTCTTCTTGACGAACTCCGTCTTCAAGTCGACTCGATCCAAACCGTGATCCACCGAGCTTGACTCCAACAGTGCTAGGTATGAACTTGACGCTCGGGCTCTTGAATCACCATGTGAAAAGCTCCAAAACTCCTTTGTTGAAGCAAATCACTTACTAATATCTTGATTAAGGATCTTAAACTAAACATCACAAGATTATTAGTAAACATAACTACATGAGTTAATCATCATCAAAACTAGAGTGGAAGGCCTCTGGGCCAACAATCTCCCCCTTTTTGATGATGACAAAACTCATGGAGTTATATATGCATGTATTAAAGTTAAGCTTCAAAGAAGCTCCCCCTTAACTCATGCATAGCAATAAACAATAATATATAGCAATGAAGCACATGAATCTAAACAAACATGTATGCAAATGAAAGGAGATAAACATGCATAAACAAGCATGAAACATATCAAATTCTTTTTCTCCTATTTGCAAAACAAAAACAATATGCATAAACATAAATCCTTTTTCCAAAACATGCATATATACTAAAATACTTCTCCCCCTTTTTGTCAATCATCAACAAAGGGGTTAAAGTAAACACAAAAGAATTTTCTCCCATTTTTCTCCGAAACAAAAAGATCAATAAGGGGTGAACACAAATCAATCAATAAAGGATATATGCGATATACATTCATGAAGAGGAAGACGCTAAGTTAACTTCCCTACATATATGCATTACATGAAGAAGGGATGACAAGCCCTAACTCACATAACGCATAATATGCAATGCATAAGAAGAGATGTGAAGCTCCCCCTATACACGTGTACCGCATAAAGAAGAGTTGTCAGGCTCCTCAATATAAGATACACTCAACATGAATTTATATGTAGAAGAGATGTTAAGCTCCCCTTGCATATAGGCAAAACATATCAAAACATTTTGAGTCAAAATTTTTAATACTTACTTTAAAACAAACTAAAACATCTTGATACCAATTGAAGGTAAACAACTAAAACATCTTGATACCAATTGTAAGTATTTTTCATTTTGAACATATGATATCAAATTAAAATCAATATTAATCTTCATCATAAAGTATGGGAGTGGAAATCTAAGGTAAATACAATTGAAAGATAAAATACGAGTTTTCTCCCCCTTTATGAAATACCAAATAAAACGATGCATAAGCTTGTATAAATACCAATTGAAAACTAATCAATTGAAATATGATATGCATTAAAGATCAAGCTTAGCATAACCCGAATTTGTGATATCTTTGAGCACAAATAAAATATATATGAGTATACAAAAGAATGTCAATATTGATACCAATTGAAAAGATCGAATGATACCAATTGAAACAATAATAAGATCAAGTGTATAACTCATATTACCTACCACCGATTTCATGCACATGTTTAAAATGATTTTCAATAATAAGCATACAAGGTATGGTCGCCCAACCAACCGCCCTTCGAAGGTAGGGGTTTTCAAAAGTAGGTTTTAAAATAGAGTATATTTGAAAAGCTCTACCATAATGAAGAATACGAACTAGTTTTAAGAAAAATTTGTAAAGTAGTACGAAATCCTTCAAGCAAGGAATAAAATAAAATGTTTTTCATGAAACATGCAAATCACTCAACAATTGACACTCAAAAGATATAAAGCTCATATATGACTCATGAAAAATAAAATCATGAGAAACCAATAAGTAATGTGAGTGTACAAGTTTTGTGTGAAAGACATAATCATGAAAATAGTCAATTAGGCTCAATTATGAAATACCTTAAAACATGAAAATCATTAAAACGATTTAATCTTCAAGGCATATGTATGTCTTGACAAAACAAGAAGTATACATACATATCCTTAAACACAATTGAGTCCATAATAAAGATTTGCATGAAAAGCAAATGACTCAAGGGGTATACATGTATATCTTAAAGTTTAGCAAAATAGACATATACATGAAGTGAAAACACATGATCATAAAACATGTCCAAGATGGGGAATACAAGTTAAAATGCATGAATCATCAAAACTAGGCTATACTAGTACATTTAACAAGCACAAATGAGCATTTAAGCACAAACATATAGAAGTCTATTTGTGGCTCACTAGATCTACAAGTATATATCCAAGTTTTAATGAAAACTAACATCCAAACATGTAATCAAATCATGAAGCATCAAAATAAAAACTTATGTGATTATTATGTCAAATGCACATGCATTAGATTTATGATATACATGATAGCTAAACTATAGTGGGAGCACAAAAATATAAGTCCATATAAACATGGGTGTCTCAAATGCTATACATGCATGTCAATGGTCTAATAATCATGGCATTTAACATACTAATTAAAACATGCTAAAACTCAAAATGTGGAAAGCTTGTAAATATAAACGGGAGTTAGAGATCGATACCAAAACCGATGAAGGCATCTCTCTAGTTCTCCAAACCAAGGTGGTCCTCCCACCAAACTCTCCTTGAAAGTGATGCATCCAAAAAGTCTCTTTAAGCTAGGAACGCATCCACCTCATGGCACCGTCGCACTCACGTCATGCGAGAGCCCACACCTACATCAAATACAATAGGGGTGGTCTTTGGTACCCATACTCTTTTGGGTCCATGCGGGTTAGTTCCTTTCCTAACCCAAACAAACTTAGTTGCTATATTTGAATCATGTATATGATCATAGCAAAACTTAGCAAGGTGGCCCTTACGTCCACAATGTGTACAAGTGTACACATGAGCATACATTGTGTGATGGTTGTGATCGTGAGGAGCATGTGTATGCCGTGTATGGTGTGCATGCATAATAGGAACTTGTTTCTTTCGAAACATAGATTCCAACCGTGTATGGTTCATGGCACAATGGCTCAAAGTGGAGCCCAAACAATCCATATTCTTCTTTAACAAATTTATATCATTTTCAATGTTCGAAGAAGTGGAGCATGCAATAGGTGAGCTAGAATGTGAAGCTACACTAGCATGGCAAATATGTGAATCAATATCAATTTCAATGATTCATTTTTCTTTAAACAAATTTCTAAATCCTTTGAAATTGAAGCAATTTTTATTTTCAAAGAATCATTCTCTTTTACAACAAAATCAAGTTTTGAAGACAAGTTTTCATTTTTCTTCAAAATATCATTACAATCATTTTTAGATTTTAAAAATTCATTTTCCTTTAGGCAAGGTCTAGTTGAGATTTAAGTGAGTCACGTTCACTAGAAATCTCTTCCTTCTCTTGCAAAACCAAAACAAGTCTTGAACACAAATCCTGTTTTCTTCTTTTAAAACAAGACTATCCTTTTTTAAATGTTTATATTTTGAAATTAAATTTTCACAATTTTTAGCAAGTTCATCATTCATGGCTTGTGCCTCTAAACATTCATTGCAATAGGAACTAGAACTAGCATCTAGTTGAGTGTCCGAGTGTACCTCAAGGGAGTCATTCCTTGAACCATGAAGCAACGTTCATCGGACTCGTCTCTTCTAGATCTCCTCATCTTATCGATAATCTTTGGTAGCTCGGGAGAAGTTAAAATGCTCCATACTGCAAAAGTCGAATCATAGTGAGAAAACACATGTAAATATTCTTTATGAAGAGATGCTCTAAGTGCCTTTAGGGCTATTGCATTGGCCTCTATATGCTTGCTATCACTAAGATAGGATTCCTTGGTAATGGCAAGGTGAGCCTTATATCTTAGGTCTTTCAAATGAACTCATCATAACCTTCCAAATATCAAGTCTAGAGATATCAAACATGGGAGGGCTATCCATGAGTGCAAACTATATGTGTGCAAATGCAAATGCAAATGCAAAATATAGATTAGCAAAACTAAGATCACACTCCTAGGTGGTTAAAACTTATATCAGGAGCGTAGGCTCTGATACCAATTAAAAGTACACCTAGAGGGGGTGAATAGGTGTACGGCTAATCTAATGAACTAAATGTGAAAATTAAAAACTAATTGCAACTATACTTAGTGCAACCAACGAGTGTAGCCGAATTCCTGGTGAAGGGCTCTGGACTAACTCCTCTTGATTCCTCTGAATAAGAGTTGAGGCGCTATATGAAGCTCTCGTGGTTAAGCACAAGTGAGGCACACATAAACAATCCAAGCATATAATATTAATGAGCAATATGAATGATGCAAGGCACAAAAGTAAAGAGAGAGAGTTAAGAGTCAATGGATCAAACACAAACAACAAGATGTGTTTCGAGGTTCGAGCACCCAGCTCTACGTCCCCGCCTTTACCGAGAAGGATTTCCAATCCACTAACTTGTCCACCTAGGACTCCCACACAGGGAACCTCCACCGAGGATTTTGGGGCAATACAATACCCGGGAGTACCCAACTCCTCTCTCAACCGAATACAACCTCACACAGAGGCAACACAAACACCTCCTCACACAAGAGGGGTAGGCACCTAGCCAAACAACCACAATCCACCTCTTCACCAAGAGGGATACAAATCCAAACTCCACCTCTCACTAGAGGGAGCAAACCACAATCTCAAATCAACCTCTACCCAAGAGGGATATCACAAATGAAGGGGTTTACAACTTGGTGGTTTCCTCAACCACAAACTAAATTTTCACAAAACAAAGATCCTACAGAAAGGATAGAAAGATAGCTCAAGTGTGGAAAACTAAGAGTTTGGAAATAAAAACACAAAGAAAAGTACTTGAGAAAATAACTTGTATTTGATAGAAATGAAGAACTAAGCAAATATCCCAAATCCAAATTTTCTTTGATTTTTTCAAACCCTAAAAACAAATGAAGATGAAAACTTTGAAGCTCTAAAACTCTTTTTGAAACTTGAATAAAGCACTAGAAGAATGTAGATTTTGGCTCTTGAAAAACTTAAGGAAAAACACCTCAAATGGGATATAAATAGGCCTCCAACAAAAACTAGCCGTTGGGCTGATTTTCAGCCTTGGCGGCTGGCGGTCGACCGGCCCGGTCGACCGCCAACGGTCAAAAATTTGACCGTTGGAGCCTTCCGGTCGACCGCCCGGTCGACCGTGCCAATCCATAGAGCAAATGCTCTCTGGCCGGTCGACCGATCGGTCGACCGTCCAAGCCTTACGGTCGACCGGTCGGTCGACCGCCCCCACCCGAGAGTGGGGTACTTGCAGTCGGTCGACCGCTCGGTCGACCGGCCCAAGTAGCTGGCCAGCGTGCACGTTTGTGCACGTCAGTCGACGGTCCGGTCGACCGACTCTGGGTCCGTCGACCGTCCGGTCGACTGCCAGAGCCTGGCAGGCAACAATAAGGGACTGAAAACTTGAGTTTTTATTTATCTATAAAATCCCATAAAAACTCTAAAAATTCATAAAAATAGTTTCTTATATTCTCTTTGATATACAAACATGTGTGAAAAATTTCAACACATATTTCAAACTATTTGAACCATTTTTGTGTCTTACAATTTTGCCAAAAACCAAAAACTGTATTTTCTAAAACTTTGATTTTTGAATTGAAAATTCGTTTTGTCCAAAACACATCCAAATACAAAAACATGATATTTAAACAACTTGAAGCATGTTGTATATGGATATATCCAATATACATGAAACATATGTATATCCATGTTTTTGACTTTAAATCCGAAAATATGTTTTGTTAAAATACCAAAACCTAAATACATGAATAGGCATATCAAAATAAGTTTGTCTAAGTAGTTGAAGCATGCATGTATATAGAACAAGTCTAATATACATAAAACCATGTAAACTTATTTTGAATCTATCTATTCATGAAAACCAAGATCGGTTAACCAAAAACCAAAAACCAAAACATGAAAACTTAAACACGTGTGTGTGTTGTGAACTTGAGCATATCACACTATCTAGTCTTTACAAATGGATCTAAACTAAAACTAAACTATGTACCGAAGTCTTCTTGACGAACTCCGTCTTCAAGTCGACTCGATCCAAACCGTGATCTACCGAGCTTGACTCCAATGAGTGCTAGGTATGAACTTGACGCTCGGGCTCTTGAATCACCATGTGAAAAGCTCCAAAACTCCTTTATTGAAGCAAATCACTTACTAATATCTTGATTAAGGATCTGAAACAAAACATCACAAGATTATTAGTAAACATAACTACATGAGTTAATCATCATCAAAACTAGAGTGGAAGGCCTCTGGGCCAACAGAAGGTAGATTTGGAGTTTTTCTTATATCTCTTACTAGAATAGGTCTATAAGGTCTATAAATATAGCATCATTCTCTTATAAATAATAAGTTTAGAGTGAGAAATATCAAATCATTGTAAGAAACTTTGTATTAGGTTTTTAGGTTTTAGTTTTTCTCTTGTAAATACTCTTTTATATATAACATTCTGATTTTAAAAAAGAAATTTGGGTGCTTTATAAGAAGAAGATAAGAGGAGAAGCGGCAATGTAGGATTATACGTGATCTTAATATTGGTGTTATTCTTTTCTCTCTTTTAATTTACTTTATGAAGATAAAATCAATGTTTATTGTTTTACTTTGCAACTTTTTTATCATGAACTAACTCTCCATACCTAGGGCATTGGCGTAGGAAATTATTATGAAAATTTAATCTTTTTGTTTTATGTTAGTTCTATATTACTACTCATTCTTCATTTTTGATTTATGTATGTTAAGTTTTTTTTTTTTCCATTTTATGTCCATTAGTTAACTGCAACAGCTATATTGATGGCTTGGTTGGAAATCGACAGGAGATAACCTAGCACGGTTCATAGGATTAGAAACTGCTTCCTAAAGGATGAGACTGACAGGAGAAGCATATGTTATGCAATCTTTAGAAAAAAATCATAGATCTTAATGCTTCTTTATATAATAAATTCACTAGATCGACAATTGTGGGTTCTAGTTCAAAGTTAGATTTTGCTTGACGGAGATAGTAATTAAAAATATTTTTTCGATTGTTAACATGAGTAGTAGTATATAGTTACTAGCATAATCAACTTATTAAATTAGATTACTAACTTATCAAAATCAATTGCCCTAGTGTTTTTTCTATTCAAAATCAATATCTTTATAGTTTTAATTACTTCTTTATCTTTATTCATCTTTCAAACAGAACTTTGAGTTAATACATCTTTGGTACTTAATAAGATAACAATCTCTAAGGGTTCGATATCTATTCATCACTTTATTACTTATAAATGATCGCTGCACTGCCAATTCGCCCATCAGTGTAAGGCAAGGATACAAAGTTGATAAAACTTTTAAGGCTTCTGTTGTCTCTATGTTTGCTCGTGCCGTGAACAAGAAGTTTATAATGGATTTCGCTAGACCAAACATTGCCAATCATATGAAGAGCTTGAGAACCCGGTTTATGAATATGTGCAATTGCTTCAATATTAGTGAAGTCTGGTGGGATGAAGAGAGCAAGACCATTATTCTCGACCTAATCTCATATGATAGATGGGACAAGGTATACAATAATATGACATCCTCTCTAATTATGATTAATTTAAAAGTTGTGTGCGTAATTTAAAATCATTAATTCTTAATTTTGTAAAAAAAAACCAAGCTCAAGGAATTTGTGAACTAACCATTGATGCACTTTGATAACTTGAGGCTCATAATTGGAGATGACTTTTCCACCGGAGAGTCCAAAAAGTGCGTCTTTGAAAGGTTGGCACAATTTTCTTTTTTTCAATTCAAATCAGAGTCACTAGTACAATTCTGGGCTACCGCGTCACTCATGTCATGTCGGTTCAAGTAAAAATAATGTGATATAGAGATGGTGACAATTTGAAATATGTTCAGTAAGAGAAATGTACGGCGTAAACCTTGGAGTTTTCACATCCCTTCTTAAAAGAATCAACATGAACTATCATATTTTATGTCAGTTCAATGAAAAACAACGTAAAGGTGAACTTCAAAAATCCCACTAGTTTTTTCTTAGACATTTTCACGTCGGTTCTTAAAAGAACCGACGTGAAAAGGAACCTTTTACGTCAGTTTTAACAAGAACTGACGTAAAAATATTTTGTGCAGATCATCTGATTTCAAACCCACTTTTGACACTTTAAATGTTCGAATCTCAAAATAAATAAGAGACAATTTTGTAGACCTTTTGTTGGCCCAGAGGCCTTTCACTTTAGTTTTGATGATGATTAACTCATGTAGTTATGTTTACTAATAATCTTGTGATGTTTAGTTTCAGATCTCTAATCAAGATATTAGTTGGTGATTAGCTTCAACAAAGGAGTTTTGAAGCCTTTCACATGGTGATTCAAGAGCCCGAGCATAAAGATCATATATAGCACTCATTGGAGTCAAGCTCGGTGGATCACGCTTTGGATCGAGTCGACTTGAAGATGGAGTTCGTCAAGAAGACATCGGTACCTAGTTTAGTTTATGTTTTAGATCCATGTGTAAAGATTAGATAGTGTGATATGCTCAAGTTCACAATACACACACGTTTCATGTTTGGATTCGGTTTTTCAGTTTTTGGTTTAACTGATATTGGTTTTCATGAATAGTTAGATCAAAATAAGTTTAATGGTTTTATGTATTGTAGATTCATTCTATATACATGCATGCTTAACTTCCTAGACAAACTTATTTTGACTTACTTATTCATGAGGTTTTGTGTTTTGGTATTTGTAACAAAACATATATTTGGAATTAAAGTAAAAAACAATGATATGTATATGTTTCATGTATATTGGACCTATGTCCATATGCAACATGCCTAATAGTGTTTAAGTATCATGTTTTTGTATTTGAATAAGTTTTGGATAAATCAGGATTTCCATTTGGAATATCCAAGTTTGGAAAAATACGGTTTTTGGTTTTCGGTAATTTTTCCATAACACAAAAATGGTTCAAAATGATTGTTATTTGTGTTGAAATTTTTAACACATGTTTGTATATCATCTATAAAGTTAGAAACTATTTTTGTGAAATTTTAGAAAATTTAGGGGAATTTTTAGAATTATTTAAAACAAGTTTTTCTGACCCAGAATGCCTTCTGCCAGGCTCTGGCGGTCGACCGGGACGGTCGACCGACGTGCACAAACTTGTGCACGTTGGCCAGGTACTTGAGCCGGTCGACGCGCGGTCGACCGACTGCAAGTCCCCCACTCTCGGGTGGGGGCGGTCGACGGACGGTGAACCGTAAGCAAGGCACGGTCGAACGAACGGTCAACCGGCCAGAGAGCATTTGCTCTCTGGATTTGGGCGGACGACCGGCCGGTCGAACGAAGGCTTCCAACGGTCAAAAATTTGACCGTTGGCGGTCGACCGCCAGCCGCCAGAGCTGCCAGATCAGCTCAATGGCTAGTTTTATTGGAGGCCTATATAAACCCCATTTCTTTGGGATTTTGGCTAGGTTTTTGAAGGAGAAAAATTCATATCTTTTCAGTGTTTCAAGCCAAAAGTTTTAGTGCAAAATCTCTAAATCTCTATTTGTTTTAAAGTGTTTTATTTATTTCAAAGAAAATAGGTTTTGGGAATTAGGGTTTGATCTAAAATTCTATATCTATTTGGTATTTTCCCAAGAGTTCTTTGATCAAAACACTTAGTTTTTCCACTTGAGTTATATCACTCTATCGTATTCTATAGGATCATTATTTGTGGGAAAAGAGATTGAGTTTGTGGTCTTTGTAACCACCAAGTTGTAAACCTCTTTATTTGTGTTATCCCCTTTGGTAGAGGTGGATTTGGATTGTGGGGTGCTCCCTCTTTGGTAGAGGTGGAGATTGTGGTTTACTCCCTCTTGTGTGAGGTGGAGTTGGTTGTATTGGTTGGATTGGTGGAGTTTGGTACTCTGGTCTTCGGTAGACCATTTGTATTGCCTCGATGGAGGTTGTATTGGTTGAGAGAGGAGTTCGGTACTCTCGGTTGTATTTGCCCGAAATCCTTCTTGGTGAAGGGGGGGATGTAGAGCTCGGTGCTCGAACCTCGAAACACATCTTGTTGTTTGCGTTTGATCCATTGACTCTAAACTCTCTCTCTTTATTTGTGTTGTGCATTGATTCATATTGCCATATCATTTACATGCTTGTGTGTTTGTGTGCCTCACTTGTGCTTAACCACGAGAGCTTCTTATAGCGCCTCAACTCTTATTCAGAGGAATCAAGAGGAGTTAGTCCAGAGCCCTTCACGGGGAATTCGGTTACACTCGTTGGCTGCATGAAGTGTTGTTGCAATTAGTTTTAATTTCCACATTTAGTTCATTAGATTAGCGGTACACCTATTCACCCCCTCTAGGTGTACTTACACCTTTAAGTTAGCTCTCTAATACAACTTGAATCCCATCAATTGGAGATTTGTAGAGAAAGTTATGGTCAAAATAATAGATGAATGTCAGAGAGAAAAACTGTTGTGGAATTTTTAAAAATAAAAGAAAAAGATAAGACGTCGATTTTAAATAGAACCGACGTAAAACCTCTGCCAAATAAAATAATATAATTTTATAATCAGACAGATAGAAATGCAAGCCACTCTCTCTCGTGGATCAACTCCTCATCCAAAGACCTACACGAAACCAATCTCTTCCCTCGTTAATCCATAAACACACACCTTCTTCAAGTTGGCTTGTGACTGATCAGAGTTTCACCATTGCTCGAATTCATGGGGTTGCTTGGGATCTAAGATGTTGTTCAATCCCCCACTGCCCAAACCGGTAAGTTTGCCGCCTGAAACATCTGAGGTTCTCAATCGCCATCGACCCCCTATAAGTCTTCAATCTCTTCGTCATCGACCTATTATGGAAAGGAGGGAAGAAGAAGAAGGGGCAAAAGGGTATCGACATTCACAAGGGCCATGTCGTCCTCCTCATCTCCCCCAACTCCATCTCCTTCCCCATCATCTCCCTTGTTCTCATGTCCCTCGGAGAAATTTAGGAAACATAAAAAACCAGTGAACATAATATGTATAGATTTATTTTTTTTTCATTTGGATTGTATGGGATCGAGATCTAGGTTTTGAATTTTTTTTATTTGGATTTTTCTACATGAGAAGTTTAATTTTTTGATTTTCTACATGAGAAGTTTAATTTTTGTATGAGATTGAGATCTAAGTTGCTGTTATGGTTGATGAGATTGAAATTTAATTTTTTGGATTTAAATTTTGTATGAGATCAAGATCTAATTTTATATGAGACTGAAAATATTTTTTGGATTAATTTTTGTATCTGTTGACGAGATCTGCTACTGATGTTGTTGTTTGATAATTTTTAAAAATAAATAAATTTGCTTTTTCGTCGATTCATTTGGGAACCGACGTTTCAAAGCCCTGATTGCACGTCGGTTGAAAACTGAAATGGAATGTCACAAATCTATTATGTCGACTGGACGCACGTCGGTTCCTGAACCAGCGTTGTATGTCTTTTTGTCGATTTTTAAACGACGTGGCATTTTTTTTGATAATGAATGTTCTTTTTGCTATATGGGAGAGGATGATGCTTGAGCGGAGATCAAATTAAAGAAGGACGTTGTCTGAGTAATAGTCCAATGACAATCTTAAATCCACTTGGTGGTGGTGCAACTGCTTCTATTAGAGTTCGAAAAAATAAATATCTAGTAGATGAGGATGTCGTGAGGATAATGGTTGACAAAGTTGGAGACTTGTCACATATCATTGGACAAATAATTCCTGAGCACTGGACTGTCCAATTGTCAAAATGCGTGTATGGTCATCTTAACAATAATGATGGAGTTCACTACACCACTTTGCAAGGTTGTGTGAATCTGGATGGCAACTAGCTTTTTCATCGCCAAGCCTTGAAAGCTCAAAAGAGATATTTAGATGAACTTACATGGGAGTTGAAATTGGATATTTTCACATAAAGATCCAATCGCACTAGTAACATAACTAGTGCAAGGGTGAAAACGGTGAGTTCATCTGATAAGGATGGGGGTGACGACAATGAAAATTGAGTGGACTTGACTGCCTAAGTGGCTTCCTTTGACTGAACTATTTAATAAACTTGTCTTAAACAACTTGACTTGTAATATTATGTTTATCTTCTGTGTAAGGTGTGTCATGGACACATCTTAATTGCTAATTGCTATTTTCTATCCTATTATGTTTTAATGTACTTATGCTTGGGTCATTTCTCCACATTTTTCATATATGTGTTTTGACCTTTATAGGCAACAAAGCAATGGTCAGTAACCCATATTACCAAATAGAAACCAGCTAAGTGCTCGGATGGATATTATGGTGGTTGTTGCCTTTTCGGGTGGCTGCTTACTATTTGTGGTTGCTGCTTTTACTGCTTGCATGTTGTTTGGGGCTGATGTCTCTCTTGTGGATTGTGTTGTTCTGCCTGCTTTGGTTTCTCTTGTTCTATTAGTATCATTCTATTAGTGGTTGCTACCTTTTGTCACGCCCCGCTTCTCAAAATACGCTGGAGCGGAGACGCGATGAGAGTCGGCGACGTATATACGCGAGGAAAATACCCTACGTATACGCGCTAAGCCTAAAGTAACCTGAACAAGCTACAAATCAGGACATAATCATAGGTCACTGCAATAATACATATAAGACAACACAGGATCTGAAATGAAATAAGGAATAGAATGACAGGCTAAATGTGATATACATGATAACAACACGAATAAAAGATAGAAGACAACTGTCACAATGGTAAACAAGCAACTGATGTCAAAATATGCAACCTATCACATGTCACTAGGCTGATATCCAAGTCTGGTCCTGGTTACAATCATCTGGTCCGGATTACAATCATGTATACAGTCATGTGTCAGAAGGTAGAGTAACAGTTCAGGGTATAATACAATGTGTTTCATCCAAACCATTCAATAACAATCAGTAGTGTTCTATGTTATCTTTGTCACTTTCCCACCGGCGTCCCACAACATCCGACAGTTCACACTGGAGCCCGCACATCCAGTAGAACTCATTCGAACTCCGATATGCGGGTATCATTGTTCGAATAGGGAAAGAGAACCAAATAACAAGTATTCAAGGTGTTATCAACATACAAGTGCATGTGGATGCTAATAGGCACTGAGAATGTAATATCACGCTAACACCAGTGGCACAATCAGTAGATAGCCCTACAGATTCAAGAGGTGGCCCCCACAGATTCAAGAGGTGGCCCCCACCATGTGTGTGGTGTGGCACTTTGCTCCGTGTGGCACTTTGCTCTGAGGGGAATGGATTCTAGAGGTGGCCCCCACGAATTCAAGAGGTGGCCCCCACCATGTGTATGATGTGGCACTTTGTTCTGGTGGCACTTAGTTCCATTCAGGATCCACCGGACGCTAGTACGATTGTGGATACATCCTCGTCATCCCGACACCAAGCGGCAAATCCGCCGGACGCCGGTTTGACTGTGCTATTAACAGGGTAACAGTGCATGGGACATGGGTACAGGAGATACAGGAGTCCCAGGATACATGGGTACAAGATATCAGGTAACAGTGTCATAGCAGGCCAAGGTCCCAGAAAAGGTGCAGGTGTACAGTCAGTTAGGTAGTGCCATTAGTAACAATCAATATCTTATGCCATTTCAATTACTGGATGCTACGGGATGGTAACAATATCAGTACAGTAATAATCAATCAGTAATCGTATACACGGTGAACAATATCAGTACAGTGAACAGTAACAATAACCGTGTATACGATGAACAATAAAACTGTAAAAGGTGTTACAGTTAACAATCATATCCCCGTAACTTCCAGTAATCTGAATACTAGGTTATCAGTCAGGCTCCAATATAAGGAATATAGATTCTGGATAACCTCCAACTCAAGATCAATCTAAGTCACAACTCGACTAATCCAGTCATATCTGATATGTCCTCAATTACTCACTAATAAAGTCTTGTCTAATTACTGATCATCATTCAATGCAAATAATAAAAGTCCAGATCAATCCAAAGTCATTACAAACAACTTAGATTCCAATAGTTCTATAATCATCTAGTGTCAAAACACAACAAGTAAGCTGATATAATAATTGGTGTTCCAACAAATCACAATGTCCAGTACTAGTTCTCTCACTCTAACATACAACTCTGACTCCCAAGCCTTCAAGAGTTCACATTTCTATTAAGGTCAAACATCAGTTCCCAATACTTGGCAACATATCATATACATGCATCTAAGTTCTATCATGATAAGTCAAGTCATTACCACCAATATCCATCTCTAGAAATCATGTACATCCCTCTATAACCATTACATAT
>JAVJIF010020238.1:0-83330 GCA_038442645.1 Agave tequilana | reverse complement strand
AAACTCGTCCTCTAGGGATAACCTAGAGGTTTAACGGTTTGTTGCACATGCTCAGTGCAGTTGCCGGACCTGCAAAAGTGGTCTAATAATTTCTTAGGTTTAGATTTTAATTTTTTGCTCGAGGACAAGCTAAAGATAGGTGTGGAGGTGTGATTGAACACATTTATTGCATTATTCTTTATTACATTCCTACATCTATCCTGTAATAAATCCTGCTAATTATCTTGTTTTAATGTCTTAATTTTGCAAGTTTGTCTTATGAAGGGAGAATAGATAAGACCAAAATATTAGAGTTAAATTCAAATTTATTTGGTATATTGGGTTAGCTTGAAGATAATCCCAGATCTATTTCAGTTAAAATAGATTTTTAGAATTTATTCGGTTAGTTGAAGAATCAACGAAGATAAGATTAAATTCAGAAGTCCAAAGGCAACTTTATTAATATACAAATGTATTTAAAGATTGGGACGAATATTCAGAAGATTCAGAGAGATAAGACACAATCTAACTGAAGATTAAGGAATAAACAACAATATATTTTCAGCCTTATCTCCAACCTCATAAAAGATCTTTTCTATTAAGCAAGCGATTTTGTTCATGTCTCCAACCTAATCAGAAGATCTTTTATGTTGGGCCGATTCGATTTCATCCTCAAGCATGCTCTCCCTTATCCATTTTACTTATAAATACTACCACTTCAGAAGGCAAAAGTAAACGATCAAGCAGAGAATAAATAGATTTTCTGTATAGGCTTAACTTAGGTTTCTTTCTCTTTTTAATGTTAATTTTTATTTTTTTAATGTGACTGAGATTGAAGAACAGTTTCATGGAGAACAAAAGTGATGCTTGTACTGAGAGTGACACCGTTGTAAGTATTCTTCCTTTCTTTCATTATTATCAAATTCAATCGAAGTTTCTTTTTCTAATCTTGTTTTTATTACTTCTCTCTACTGTGTTTGTGAATCCAAATGACTCCAAAGCTTCAAAGTTG
This sequence comes from Agave tequilana, assembly GCA_038442645.1. Classification (NCBI taxonomy): domain Eukaryota; kingdom Viridiplantae; phylum Streptophyta; class Magnoliopsida; order Asparagales; family Asparagaceae; genus Agave; species Agave tequilana. The sequence continues at coordinate 82,339 of JAVJIF010020238.1, read as the reverse complement.
TCGTGCCCTTGTAAGTGTCGTTGATGGCCTATGGTGATAAAAAATCATTTTTATGTAATATAGCTTGCACCTTCATTTAGTAGTATAGATTAGGAATGGGGAAGATCTCATCTGTCATGCTTCGCACGCTTTCAAGTAAAGGTACACCGTTGACAAGATTCCAGGTAAGTCATCAACGGAAGAGGTAGGTAGTTTTTAGTTTTTTTTTCTTTCTTTTAATCCTTAGTTTAGATCACTACATCTCATAACTCTTTTATTCACTTTTTTAATTTCTTTGTATAAATCTATTTTCTGTTTTCTCTACCTTCTCAATCTACCACTTTCTTCACAAATTAACATAACCTATTTTCCTTTTCTTTTAAAGAACAAGAGAAGAACTTTAACCATTTCAAGTGAACTAAAGAGAACTTACTAAAAAGCTACCATCGCTAGTCCCTCCTTTGTGGATCACGACCCGCATAACCCCTTGCTATAGCGGTAGCATTGAGTACTTGCACTACCTATTATAAATTCTGAAATTCTGTATTTTCTGTGTGCAGGTTTCAACTCAATCACCCATCTAATAGTTTATTCGGATTAGTGAGGGGGATGGACGAGAATGTCCGCTTCCAATTTTAGGGCAAACATCGTTATTTACCGAATGGAGCACTCCGAAGAGAAACACACTTTTCCTGGGTAGAGATAAGCACACCCTTTGCATCATCATCTCTATTGCCACACTGGAGAGTGAAGACTAGATAATCTACCAAAAACTGGTATTTTTTAGAGATGCAGCCCCAGATGCTGATCAGCAACTATTCGCCGGGGAAGGACAATGGATTTATACCTAGATGGAGATTGATATTATCTCTTAGAAAGCAAGCGCCACTATCCCTTGGCTTTATTCCAGTCAGTGACAATGCCAAGGATGATGAAATAGGGCGTAAGTCGGTGCACAGAATCAATGTACATGGGGATCCTAACTAGAGTGGCTTCACCAAGAGTAGCCTTCCTCGCAATGTCATCGGTCTTCTTCACCCGGACAACATTGGTCGTGATATGCCCGTGGTCCCGACTTTTCTGATCAATTTGTAAAGGCAGAAGGTAACTATCCTGCTACAGACTTCCGGACACCAGGGCGGGTGGCGCCTTCAAGCAACAGTGGTGAAGCAGTTTCACCATGTACGTGTTGGGCGTGTTTGACGGCGATCTGAAGTGGTTGGGGCTTCATGAAGCTGTCATAGCCACGTGTTTTGGGATAACATACTATCCCAATCCCCAACTTCTACGCTATCCTAGAAATATATTGCCCGACGTTAGGCACATTTTTCACACCAGTCAGCGAGATGGGGATGGTGCTTCATGAGATGTGGAAAGTCTCTAATCTCCCTATTAGCTCTATACCTTACGAGGAGTACTTTCCACGTGTTGAGGAGTTGGCACAACTAGAGAAGGACGAATCGGTCATGTACGAGATGTATAAGAACTGATGTGCTATTTCTATATTTGCCTCGACCTCTAACCTAGTCGCGATAATGTAAACAACTTGAAATCTTGGGTTGAATACCTATTTTTTATCGCTGGTGTATAGACAATCACTTGTTTGCTTCCTGCCATGGTTTGTCGCATTCAGAACGGGCTCAAGACATTAACGGAGCAATTCTGCAGGAGGGTGACACCACTAAGGCGGGCAAAGAATTGATTTTCCCAGGCGAGGGGCCTTCTCCGAGAGTAGAGATGTCGTACGCATATCTGATGGCCTGGTTCGTGCTTCATTGCCCAGTCCTCATCCAACCGAGAGAGAGGCACCAGAGGGTATTCATTTCGCACTCCTCCATTGTTTGAAGAACTCTCAATGGGAAGGCAAATACTTGGCGGGGTTCAGAGACTGGCGAGCATCAAGATTCATAGTCTGTTCTGGTGCTTTCCACATATCTTAGGCATCGGATACAGTGATGAGTTTCGAGATGTTGGAGACGATCGCTCTTCGCTTGGAGAAGGTACATTCAGGTGGTTGGTCAGTATCAGGCCTTCCTACCTGGTATATCAGTGCGGAGATGTTTGCCACCTAGAGCCATATTTTCCTAGTCACTTGGCCCGAAGTTTAGTTACAACCAACTGTACGTCGGTAACCCCAACCCTTGGTTCGGGTACCTGAGGGCTTGGAGGCATTTCATCACTGGGTGCACAGGGGCCGGTTTTGTATGCCGCACCAGACTTTTAAACTTCTCACAAGTTTAGGTTTTGGCAATGGCACAAAATATCCAATGTGCGTCCATCTTCATACAAAGTAAATTCTACTGGAATCAAATGGATCGCAACTCGCCTAAGAGGGAAGGCAGAAGAGCAAAAACATGGAAAGCAAATTCGGGTGCCAGGCATAGAAGAGTTCCTAGCTGAGGCTGAGAGTGAAACCTCAGTTACAGCAAGCCTATGCTTGAGCGAAGTGGGTAGTGAACTGGTCCAGGAAGTTGCTGCTGTCGCTGCCCTCGAGAAAGAAGAGGATGAAGAATAAGAGGAGAATTCTGATACTCACTTCAAGCGAAAGTGTAAGTCACCTCCACAGGTGCTTCCCTTCAGAGAAGAAGAAGACTGTTAGGCCATCAAGTCGGCATCGTGGAACCCTACAGATTAAAGAGGCAGAAGCATCAACGGTTTATATCTCTCCTCCTGCTCCACTAGTGAATAAGCCAGCTGTCAGTAAGGCTCTATGAAAATTTGTACCGGTTAAAAGTAATATCATCTCTTTATATTTTAACATTTCTATCCATGACTAACTCTAAGTATTGGAATGCAAATGAAGAGGATGACCAAGCATGGGATGACCTTCTCACGAGTCCTGTAGAAGATGTGGCGATTATCTCAATCCAGATGACGCCGACGGAGAGATGCAAGACATCGGGTCTCCTGGCGTCTTGAAGTGACTACTCACGGGGACGAGACTGAGGATGTGAAAATCCTCAAGACTCCTGAAGCCCCTACAGAGAACGCCCCTCTCCCGGTTGCTTCTACAAAACTTGCAGAAAAGCCGGCTGCTGAAATAATTTTTACGGAGATGCCTGCTTCCGAGGCTCCCCCTCCAATTGAAGTTGAAGCGGCCGGACACACTACCATCGGAATGTTCTTACTGAAACTATCCAAGGTGAGGCAGCTGGTTCAGAGGCTACTATCACTACCTTAATCTCTGTAGGTAATGACTGAAATATTTTGAATTCAGTAAAAAATTTCATACTGTTGCTAGCTCTAAAAATTTTGCAGAAGCTCCCACGAAAATTGCTTCTCCAACGATATCAGAACCTAGGAAAGAGGAAGACGTTGTTCCACTGGCGATTGATCCCTTGTAGTTGAGCCAAGTACATCAAAGTGTAATTCAGTAACAGGCCACATCAGGAGACTTACCTGTGGCGACGGTCAAACGAAATCTGCTCCTTCTGTCCAGATGGCACCGGAGCAGGGTGAAGGCTAGCCTGAGCCTGAGACTGAGTCATCTTTGATTTTGCCAACTCCTCCGGCTTCTTCGTCCACAGACTTGGTGGTGGTCTCTTAGCCAGTTCGTCAAGAAATAACTGATGACTTTATGTTTTCGATGACTGATCTTACGAAGACTCCTTTCCCATTGGTTGCTTCAATAACCGTTACTCTAACCACTCCAGAGTTATCTATAATGGCCATGCCTCAGCAGATTTCTCCTTCAGTCATTGCTCCTCCACCACTCGAGATCGATTTCAAAGATGAATTCATTGGAGAGCTTACTGAAGTCTTCTATAAAGGCTTGAAGCGCTGTCTCTCCATGATTTTCAAAAGTACTTGCACCTCTTTTGCTTCTTGGAGACCAATATTTTTTCGGATGATAGAAAGTATCCGTGATGTTAGAGGGGCCACCGAAGCTTGGTCTTTGGAAGAGTTGATCAACAACTTAAGAAGAATCGGTAAATGGAGTAATCTAAGACAGCTAGATCTTACTTCAATGGTTGAAGCTGAATTGGAATGTCTCTTGGTACAAATGCAAAGGAACTATCTGGAGACGTCCCAGAGGCAAGGTAATATCCCAGGAGCTGAAATCCCTAGATGCCCAGGAAGCAGAGGCTGCAGAAGCGGTGGTGGTCTCCATGGAGCACTTGATGCTGCAAAGAATCGGATCAAGAAGGCGGAGGAGATGATTGTAAGGGCCAACCTTATCCTCTCTAAGGCTGAGCTGGTGCATCAAGCTGAAACTATCCGGCTGAGGGAGATGATTGCTGAGAGCATCCAGATCCAACACTTGGGTGCGTAGAAGAGGACAGCATTGGAGTATCAAGTCCCACTTGGAGAAATGGTTGCATTCAACCGGGAGGAGCTGAAGCCGCACGCCATGTTGAAGACCAAAGAGGAAAGGAATAACAAGTTGTCTACTCTTGAGGCAAAGATCAAATCTTATGAGAGACAATCTTGATTTGTAACATCTTTTATCTTCTCTTTTGTGCTCCTTCATTAATCTATAAATCTACTTTTTTGATTAATGGCTTACTTGGTATCTTTCTCTTCTTTCTTCATTCTTTTTAAATTTCCTGTAAAGAAAATTTAATAAGTTAGTTCTCGAAAGAATTGAAATGGAGACTGCACTCCATAACTTTGGCTCTCGGAAGAGTGAATAAATATAACTAATCTATTCAGAGTTTGAAAATATGATAGAATTAGTTAACAAATAGACTATCAAAAGTTGGTTATGATTTTGGTAGGCTGAAACAAAATCCATTGGGGATGAGTAAAGAATAAGTTGAACTTAGTGATCTGTCTGTTCAGAGATGACGAACTGGACATTACAGATTAGGATCATGAAGATAAGAACTCGTTGTTCAGAGGTGATAAACTGGATGTGACAACGGTAAGTAGTTCCTACTGAACCGGGGGTGAGATATAGAATCTGTCAGTTCAGAAGTGACGAACTGGACATAACTGATTAGGAATTACTAGACTCAGAATTTTATCATTCAGAAATGACGAATTGGACATAACGACAAAAGAAGTCCGCACTGGACTAGAGGATGAAATTTAACTATCTATCAGTTCAGAGGTGATTGACTGGACATAACTGATTGACAAACTGCCAAACTCAAAGCCCTTGTTGTTCAGAGGTGATTGACTAACTTGACAGCACAAGAAGTCCATAAAGGACTAGAGGATGAAATTCGGATATTGATCGGTTTGGAGGTGACGAACTGGATGTAATCGATTGAGAATTACTGAATTTAGAGCCCTACCGTTCAGAGGTGATAGACTGGACATAACGGTAAAAAAGAAGTCCCTACCGGACTAAAGGATGAGATTTGATTATCTGTCCGTTCAAAGGTGATAAACTAGACATAACCGATTGAGAAGCTACCAAGCTCAGAATTCTGTCGTTCAGAGGTGATGAACTAGACATAATGACAAAAAGAAGTTCACACCAGACTGGAGGATAGAATCCAGGCACTCGTCGATTCAGAGGTGATAAACTGGATATGACCGACCAAATGTAATAGCAAGAAGTCTTAATCCTGAGATGGAATGAAGAATTTATAGACTTGGTTGTTCAGTGATCTCGTACAGATATAATAGCTCTAGTCTGGATCCGCTGCTCAGAGGTAAGCATTAACATAACAGGGATTTAAGAGCTAGCCCTTTTCAGGCTGCAAAAGAGTCCACTTGGGACTATGCTAAGTAGAATCCTGTGAGGATTTTGGCATTCCTTGGGGATAAGATAGGGAAATTATCAGAGATAATCATTAACGTGACAATTGCAAGTCTCGCTGGGGAGTAGAGATCCTCATGAGTATTTGAGAAGAAAATTAGTATTCCTTAAGATTCCGTGAGGAATTCTTTAAAAAGTTATCAAAGGTAATCATTAATGTGACATTAGCGACTCCAAAGAGATTCCGTTGGGAATTTGAAAAGAGTTGACAGAGGTAATCATTAACGTGACAATCAAGCTGATGGAGAAAATACTCCTAAAAGTTGTCAGAGATAATCATTAATGTCACAACTTGAGAGCCCATGGACTTAAAAGGTCCACCAAAGAGTGAACAAATACTCGAGAAGTTCATGACATTAGTGACTTCATAGAGGTTTCATGGGGAAATATTTGTTGGAGAACTTTACAGGGGATAGAGAAACGATCATTCCCTGTAAGCTTTGAGTCAGAGGTAAATGTTAACGTGACGAGCATTTGACTTTGTGATTTACACAATTTGAGTGGTCTTGCCATTCTATAGAGAAGAATGACAAGTGGACTTTCAATTGGATATGTCGGAGCTTTTACTGTCAGAGGTTTAATGTTAACGTGACAGACTTGATCTATAATTCATTTCATTAAGGAAACGACTACAGTTTTATGTGGTCTTGCCATTCCATAGAAGGAGAATTGGTGAGGAATTTTGATGGAATTGATCATTCCCTGCAACTATAAGAATATTTCTAGAGAATTCTGCTGGGAATAGGAAATAGTTCTCCTAAAACTTGATTAGGAATGAAACCATCAAGTTAGGGGATAAGAAAATAATACTCCTAAAAGTCTAAGAAAATAATACTCCTAAAAGTCGTCAAAGGTAATCATTAACGTAACGACTAAAATGAATTCTCACTGGAGAAAATAATCATTTGTACACTCTGGGGGAGTTGATAGGGAGATTTCAACTATTCTTAGGGGACATTTTTCGGCTCCTAATTGATCGATCGGTTGCCACACCTTGGAATGAATGTGAAAACGCAGGAAAAGTTTTGCAAAGATGCATCTCGAATCTTCTTCAATGCGTTCGGCTTGCTAAGTCATCAGATAATTTCGTTCAGTCAGTTTATCTGAATATCTGAATGAACGGGTTGTGAAGTCGAGCCTTGACTGATCGAAAAGAGGAGGATGTGACCAAAGCATGCCACAATTACATATGGAAAAGTCAGAGGTGAAAGGTTTAACATGACTTGTCCGCTCTGTGGATCCACCATTCCCTGGAAGTTGATACGCAAAGGTTAAAAGGCTTGTGTAGATTCAAAAACCTGGTCCTGATTTACATTCATTCATTTTGATGCGCATGTTTTTTTGGCTTCATTACTGTTTGTTAATTAATCAAACCGGGCCTAAATTGAATGCAAATTTAGGTCCAGGTTCGTCAAACCCAAACCCGAGACTCCTTATTTTGTTTGACAAGAGCATGACCTCATGCTGAATTACTTCCCGGTTCACACAGTGTCACAACCCCATACAGGGGACTAAACTGCTCAGCGCCTATGTGATCGATTCATGGAATTAAATTTAAAAGATATCTCTTTTTAGAATTAAATTCAAAATAAAAACTTGTAAAAAAATTGTCCTTTAATTAATTGCTCAAAAACTAATTGCATTTACTAGTTAGACAAATGAAAATAAAATCGTTTATAAGACAATTTATGCATACGTGGTTGCTAGTAAACCAATTCTCCATTGAGGACTTTTTGATGCTTCACTCAATGACTCATATAGAGGGATCCTCTTGAAATAAGCCACTAATCCCAAGATCACACGAACATGCAATCATTGTTGAACTTATAAAATGTGGGCATTGCATCTTAATTAGTATACCTCGGTTGACAGTTTCATTATGGTTTTTTTTTTTTTTACTTTTTATTTTCTAAATTTCATTCCCTACTCCCTAATTTGAATCATCAGCAACAGCATTAATATCTGAGAACGTTAATAAATTCAAATTTATGTTACTCAAAAAACTATGTTTTTATGCTGGCCATTTTCATTCCCAAACAAGTTCTGAAATAAAAGAAACCAACGAACCAAACTGTTTTCTTTTCTCAGAAATGAAACAAGAGCATTAGATTTAAGAAAAGAAAAGAAAAGGAACACTAACCGAGCTATTTGTGGACATTGAGAGAGGGGCACGACCATGGATGGAGGGCGGTGGCTGCCAATGGCCTGGGAGGGGTGTTGCGCCATGGAGGTCTGCCCAAGGATGTGCTGAAGGAAGAGGGGAAACATTGGTGTCATGGAGGCTGCTGTGGAGAGGTGTAGGAAGAGAGAGGAAGTCGAGGAAGTCGACGACGACAAGGCAAGGAATCAGCAGCAGCAGCAGGTTACGGTCGACCGGACCGGTCGACCGTTGTGCACCAACGTGCACAGGCTGAAGCGGTCGACCGCCCGGTCGACCGCAGAAAGAGAGCGGTCGACCGCCCGGTCGACCAACTGACATTGCCTAACTCTCGGTTAGGCACGGTCGACCGGCACGGTCGACCGATGCTTGGGTCGGTCCGGTCGACCGACAGTCGTATTCAGGCTGTTTTCGGAAAGTTGCTGAATTGGAAATCAGCCCAATAAGGAAATTGATTCCTAGGGTTTCCTTGGGTATATGCGAGAGGCAGAGCTATCTTCATAAAAAGCTAATAATACTTGCAAAATTGTATTGATTATCAAATCAATAAAGAAATCTCTCTTCCTTGCCCCGAGGACTTAGGTGAAATTGGCCGAACCTCGTTAAATTCTGGTGTTTGTTCTCTTCTCATTGTTTAATTGTTCTCTGCTGTCGGTGGTACTTCTATACTGCATCTTGGCTCAAGAGTTTCCTCTACGTGGTTGTTGTATCTGCGCACAACAAGTGGTATCAGAGCATCCCAGGTTCGTCGTGGGATCATCTGGTGATTCGAAGGGCATCTGTTGTTGATTGGTGGAGATCGTGTGTCGATCTCAGATCAGCGTTGGGACTGTTTGTGAGATCGTGTGTCGATCTCAGAATAGCGCGTGAAGTGCTCAAGGAATCAATTGAGGAGTAGATCTATTCAGAAACTCATCTAGGGTTTCGTGAGGAGGTAAAGATCTGATCTTTATCAAAGTTGTTTATCTAACTCCGTTGGTTTTCCGCATTACATAGAGGATCTAGTCAAAGAGATGGTAGAAGAAAGGACATCTGTGAGAACCATGAATCCTCATCCGAGGATTGATGTGGTGAAATTCAATGGCACTAACAATTTTGGCATGTGGAGGTGCGAGGTGATGGATGCATTGACGGCATCTAATCTCGAAGATACTCTACGTCTGGAGAAGAAGTGAAGCACAACCACTGAAGAAGAGTGCGATAAGATGAACCGATCAGCGTGTGGCTTAATCAGATCGTGTCTAACACAAGACATCAAATATCTTGTGTTACACGAAACATCTGCGAGGCAGTTGTGGGAGATCCTAGAAAGAAAGTATCTGACCAAGAATATTGAATCTAGACTACAGCTGAAGAGCAAGCTGTACGGGTTTCAGATGAAGAAAGGATGCTCCGTGAATGAACATCTGAATCTCTACACAAAGCTTCTTATGGATTTGGTTAATGTGGATGTCAAGGTAAATGAAGAAGACAAAACGGTAATTCTCTTGAACTCTCTTCCTGCAGAGGAGTATGAGACTTTCACTTTAACCTTCATAAATGGTAGACAGTCCCTTGACTATCATGAAATGTCGTCTGCTTTGGCTAATTATGAGACGAGGAGAAAGGAAAGGCAATCTTCTCAGGCAAGCACATCAGCAGAGGCGCTAACAGTAAGAGGCAGGGGTTTACATAGGAAGGGCAAAGATGATCGAGGGAGATCGAAGTTCAGGCCAGGTTATCGAGATCTGAAGAAGAATCAGTGTGCCTTCTGCAGAGAATTAGGGCATTGGAAAGTTGACTGTCCAAAGGCTAAAGGGAAGAAGAAAGAGTCTAAGACTGAAGCAAATCTTGCAAAGGTGGTCAGTACTCAAAGTAGTACCTCACAGGCAGGTGGATCAGACTCGGACTCATCGGTATTCTCGTTCTCTGTCACTGCTCCTATCATTGGCTACTCAGGAGATAATGAGTGGATATTGGATACTGGTGCTACAAACCATGTGTGCCCGAATAGGGATTGATTTTCTAGCTTTGAGAAGCTCGAGGGATGTTCAGTCGTTATGGGTGATGATCATCCATGTATAATGGAAGGTGTAGGAACAATCCAGATCAAGATGTTTGATGGGATGATAAGAGAACTGAAGGAAGTGAGGTATGTACCTCAATTGAAGAGAAACCTTCTCTGTTGGAGCTTTGGAGACATTGGGTCTTGTGGTGTCCATAAAGGAAGGAGTCCTTAAGATGACCAAAGGCTCGATGGTGATATTGAAGGCCGTTTTCCGGAACAATCTTTACTACTTGAAGGGTAGTTTTGCGACAGGGCAAGTGGCGGCTTCTACTGATTCAGATGAAGACTCAATCAGGCTATGGCATATGAGGCTGGGACATGCAGGAGAAAAGTCTTTGCAAACTCTTGCAAGACAAGGACTACTGAAAGGTGCCGGAACCTGCAAGTTAGAATTTTGTGAACATTGTATCATTGGAAAGAAGACCAAGGTGAAGTTCGGCACAGCAACACATTGCACCAAGGGGATTCTGGATTATGTTCACGCTGACGTTTGGGGACCTACCAAGACTGCATCAATTGGAGGTAACCACTACTTTGTGTCTTTTATTGATGATTATTCTAGGCATTATTGGGTATATACCATGAGACACAAAGGGGAAGTCCTAGAATTGTTTGTGAAGTGGAAGAAGAATTTGGAGAGAAGTACGGGAAGAAAAATCAAGGTCCTCCGTTCAGATAATAGAGGAGAATATAAATCTGATCCTTTCCTTCAGCTATGTCTTGATGAGGTCATAGAGAGGCACTTCACAGTGAGGGAAACACCGTAACAGAATGGGGTAGCAGAAAGGATGAACAAGACTTTGCTAGAGAAGGTCCGTTGTATGTTGTCTAATGCCAGTTTATCAAAGAACTTCTGGGCTGAGGCTTTGACATACGCATGCTATCTTGTTAACAGGTTGCCTTCGTTTGCGATAGGAGGGAAAAACTCCTCTTGAGGTTTGGTCGGGAAAAACTGTCTGCCGATTATGATTTTCTAAGGGTGTTTGGTTGTCCAGCCTATTATCATGTTAAAGATGATAAGTTAGACCAAGAGCAAAGAAGGGCTTGTTCATCGGTTTCAAGAAGGGAATCAAAGGATTCAAGATCTGGGATCCTACGGACATGAAGTTTCTTTTCAGCAGAGATGTCACATTTGATGAGGCTTCTATGTTGAAGCCTAAGGTCTCTCAGCAGGTGGAGACTAGCAAGTTCAAAGATATATCGTAGCAGGTGGAGAATGATGCTAATCCATTATCTCTAGAAAGTTCAGCATCGGTGAGGATCATACCTAGGGTGACATAAGGTAATGATCAAGCAGATGAGGTAGATACTGATGATGAAGAGGGTCAAGAACAGATCATGGGTGATGTTCTTGACTCTACTGCAGTTAGAAGACCAAGGAGAAGCACACGGAAACCAGGGTGGCTCACTACAGATATGTGTTGGCTCAAAGGCCTATCACCCTAGTTTTGATGATGATCAACTCATGAAGTTATGATTACTAATGATCTTGTGTTTAATTAGTGACAGATTCATTATCAAGATCTTAGTAGGTGTGGAGCTTCAACAAAGGATTTAAAGACAAGTTGGAAGCTAGCACCGGTTGATTCACGAGCCTATGCATCAAGAACACATCTAGAGATGAGCTCGGTGGATTGCATTTGGACCAAGTCAAGAAGATGAGAAGCCTTCAAGTGAAGACTTCAAGAAGATGAAGACTTGTGTCTAGGTGTAAGATTTTGTTTTGTTTTAGTTAAAATGTAAAGGATAGATAGTTGGTGGATTGCTCAAGTCTATATCACACACACACTCTTAATAGAAACTCTTGATAGAATTGCTTTCATAAAAGATTTTTATGTTTAGAAAAGAATTTTTAGTTAGTAACAGATTTTCTTTTGACAAAATATATATACCTTGGTTTTTGGTATTTCTATCATGTATATTCTTTTTCAACCATAACCATGTTTAGAGCTTAATGTCAAAAACATAGATATTACATTATGATTGTGTAGTGGATCATATCCATACACACTATGCTTTAAGATGAAATCAAATATCTTGTTTTTATATTTTGTGAAGTTATGAAAACCAAGTTTGAAAAATACATGTTTTGATTTTTGATAAAATTTGCAAGACGCTGAAATAATATGAATATGTTGATATATGTCTTGAAAATTTTTATCACAAGTTTGGTTTTCAATATAGAATGTTAAAACAAGTTTATGGAATTTTTATAAGTGTTAAAAGATTTTAAAATTAATTTTTAAAACAGTTTTCCAGACCTGAATTGGCTGACAGGCCAGTCCGGTCGACCGGGCGGTTGACCGAACCAAGGGCCGGTCGACCCACGGTCGACCGGACGTGCACAGACTTGTGCATGTCTGTCAGCACAGTGGTCGGTCGACCGGACGGTCGACCGCTGCAGAGAGTTCTGCTCTCTGGATTTCTGGGTCGACCGGGCGGTCGACCGGAGGCTGCAACGGTCGGATTTTGACCGTTGCTGGTCGACCGGCCGGTCGACGGAAGCTCTGACAGAGCCTAACGGTCAGATTTTTCTGACCTCTATAAAAGGGGGTTTTGTCATTGTTTGAAGCTAAGATTTTAGGAGAGCTTTGTGTTAGTTTTCCCAGCCTTTCTAAAGAGTTTTCTCCACATAATAGTGAGCTAATATTTCCTATCAAAAGGGATTTTATCAAGAGAGTGTAAATTGTGATTCTTTGAGTTTTCCTCCACCTTTCTAATCCTTGTTTTTCTCACACCACACTTGAGCTATCCATTGATTATACTTCCTATAGGTGTGTTGTAGTGAGAGTGCTTTAGGTGATCAAAGTGTTGTGATCACCAAAGATCTTTCTTTGTTCTTTGAGGAGACGGGCAAGTGTGCTCGTTGGTGGTTGGAGTTCGGTTGTGAATTCTTGGTAGTTTGAGGTGCGGCCTCGGCGAGCTTGTGGAGCTTGCGTGTGTACGGGACTTGGGAGTCCGAGGGATTGTAGGTGTTGCAGCACCGAGGAGAGATCCATTGGGATCTTGCATAGTGGAAACCCTTCGTGTGTCGAAGGCGGGGATGTTGAGCAAGTGTGCTCGAACCTCGAAACAAACCCTTTGTGTTTGCGATTGCTCCCTCTATCTCTCTTTCTCTCCTAGTCTCATTTTATATCTTGCATTCAATTATTGTCTATCTCTATATGCTTGATATATTCCCTTGTGCTCATAATTGCTATACTTGCTTGGGATTGTTGCTAACACTAGTATTCAACAAGAGAGAGCCAACGCGGCACCTCAACCCATTCAAGGGGAATCTAGAGGAGCTTGTCCAGAGCCTCGCAAGGGGAATTCGGCAACACTCTTGTGTTATACATAAGTGTTTAATTAAAAGAAGTTTTATTTGGTCATCTTAGTTTTAATTCCGTATTAATATTCATAAGTGACCATTAGATTAGCCATCACCTATTCACCCCCCCCTCTAGGTGATTTTACAATTGGTATCAGAGCCAAGTGCTCTTGATATTGGGTCTAACAACCTAGAGTTAAAGATCCTACTTTTAGGCTAATCACAATATTTTTACACACACACCTCACCATGGACTTCATGTCACCACCCACCTTTGACATCCTCAACATCAACATTTGGAAGGTTAAGATGTTATTGTACCTCAAAGCCCTAGGTTTTCATGTATATCTTACCACTACTAATAATGCTTATTCTTTAGATGGTAAGAATTTTGAGGCTAACTCAAAAGCCCTTCATGCTATCAAGTCTACCCTAGATGATGTTTATTTATCTAGAGTTGCTAACATTGATTCGGCTTTTGTAGCTTGGAACATCATCACCTCCCTTGGCGAAAAGGATCTATATTATGCCGGGAGCGATTCGGATGTTGGAAGCGACACCTCCAACAAGTGCTACATGGTCCAAGGGGATAACCCCCTTGAGGTAAACTCCGAATCCGATGATGAAGACATGTCATATGATGAGCTTACTACCTTTTGTCATCTTGTGCTTGAAAAATATGACATGCTTAAAAGGAAAAATAAAAATTTGAAAAAGGACATTGCTTGCATGCATATAGAACAAGATTCATTTAAATCTAACATTGCATGTTTAGAAAAAGAAAATAACAATTTGAAAAAGAATTTTGATGCCATGCTTAATGAAAAAGATTCTTTAGAAAATAAAATGGCATGCTTAGAAAAGGAGAATAACGATTTGAAAAATGAGAATGTTTCCTTGATTGCTAAATTGAATGATTTATGTGAAGGGAACACTATTTTGAAAAATAAGATTGATTTGGTGGAAAAACAAAAGGAAGATGTTTTTCAAGAAAATACTTTGAAAAGAAAATTTGTTGAAAAAGAAAAAGATTTTGTTTCACAAAAGAAAAGAAAAATGATCATATATCATCATGCTTTACATGCCACCACAAATGAGATAAATGTTTTGAAAATAAAATGGATAATTTGAGTTCAACTTTGAACTCTTGTGCATTTAATCATACTAAGTTGGAGTCAATGTTTTCAAAGAAACAAACTCCTCATGTTCATGCACATCACTCTCATCAACATGCTTATGTTGCACACCATGATCACAATCCTACACATAAGTATACTAAGGTGTACGTATGTACACATTGTGGTCGCAAAGGCCATTTGGTAAAATATTGTTTTGATAAGAAACCTCATTTATATTTTGCTAAGTATAAAAGATTTTGGGATCCTTACAATAAAGCTACCCCAAAGGACCCAAGAAAGTATGGGTACCAAAACCCCCACCCTTTGATTTTGATGTAGGTGAGGGCTCTCACAAAACGTGAGAGGATTGGTGTCTTGATAGCGGATGCAATGGACATGATGGACAAACTTTTGGATGCATTGCTATCAAGGAAATTTTGGTGGGAAAGACCACCATGCTTGGAGCTTTGGAGTTGGTAACAATTTCTAAACTCCTATTTTTTAATATACATGCTTTTACTCATGTCATATTCATAAGCATGTTCATGATTTTATTTGATTTGTGCTTCATGTGGTATTTACATGCTTAGATGTAGAATGTATCAAACTTGCTTTTATACATATATAAATAGTGAACTACAATTGATTCATATATAGTTGAACTTCATGCTCATTTGTATCCACTTTATGCATATGTATAATCTAGTTTTGATGATTCTCTTTTATACATGTTTTTGCCTTTTTTAGTGATTTACTTCATGTATATGCGTGTTGAATTCAAATCTAATAAATATACATGTATACCCGTGAGTCTCTTGCCTTCATGCAAATACATTTGATAGACTCTTTTAATATTTAGGATATGTATGCGTATTATTAGATTTGTATAATTCATACATATACCATGAAGATTGTAATTCTTATAAAAAATGATTTTGAGTTGATTTGTTGTGATAAAAATGATTTTTATGTGTTGTTCTATAAAAGTTTTAATCATATTTGATTTGAGCTTCATTGACGATTTTCATGAAGATACCATTTACATAACTTTTGATCACTCACCTGTTAAGAAAATAGATAATATTGAGCTTCATGGAATATGAGTGCTTGAACTTTTATGTATTTAGTATTATTCATGAAAAACGTTTGATTTGATGTATTTGAAGGATCTTTAACTAGTTTTTTCAAAAATAATGTATACTAGTTATTTATTCTTCAAATAGTTGTTGAGATTTTCACATGATCCTATTTTTCTCAAAATTTATTTGATTCTTCATGATTTGAATATTAGTTTAAATGTTAGTATTTGTCAACACTTGGATTTATACTTGTACACATTATGGATCACAAATAAATCTATATATGATTGGGTTTGAATGCTTATTTGTGCCCATTAGGTGTGCTAGTATAGCCAAAGTTTTGATGATTATTACTTTTTAAACTTGTATTCCCATTTTGGATTTATGCTATGATCATGTGCTTTCATTTCATGTATATGTTTGTCTTGCCAAAACATTAAGATATACATGGACACCTCTTGAGTCATTTGCCTTTCATGCAAATCTATATATGGACTCAATTGTATTTTAAGGATATGTATGTATACTTAATGTCTTGTGAAAACATACATATATCTTGAAATATAAATTTTTGTTTTTAATAAAAATTTTGTAATTTTTCAATAAAATTTTTGTGATGGATTTCATGATTTCAAAATTTAAAGGAATATTGAGTTTTATTGCTACTTTTCATGATACCATGTTCCACATAACACTAGCACACTCACTTCTTTTTGAAAATTTTATGGACTTCATGAATATTAGAGTGTTTTTAGTGCCATGTGATTTACTTGTGTTTCATGAAAAATATTTTTCTAGTACAAATTCTTCATTTGGTAGAGTTTTTCAAACTAAGCTTATTTTCAAATCTATTTTTGAAAACCCCTACCATCTATGGGAGGATGGATGGGCGATTATGCCTTGTATGCTTCATTGAAAATCTTTTACCTTGTGCATATGAAGGGTGGTAGGTTATGAGATATACACTTGATTTTATTATTTCAATTGGTATCTTTGAATCGTTTCAATTGGTATCAATATGAACTTATTTTGTATATACTCATATTTTGTTTTCTTATATATATGTATGTATCAATTTCAATGGTATACTCATTTCTCATACATATATATGATTTCCATGTGCTTAACTCACAATTGGCTCACATTTTTTAAAAGCACAAAGTTTATGATGAAAAATAAAATTTTTTTCTATTGATATCAAAATAAATAAAAAAATATGTTGATTTGATATCTCAAAATGTGTTTTATTAAGAAAGTTCAAAATTTTGTCTTGATAAAGAAATATTCAAAATTTTTGATTTGTATTTCCTATATGCAAGGAGAGCTTAACATCTCTCTTACATATGGATTCATGTTGAGTATATTATAAATTGAGGAGCTTGACAACTCTTCTTTATATGATATACGTGTGTAGGGGGAGCTTCACATCTCCTCTTATGCATTACATAATATGTTTATGTGAGTTAGGGCTTGTCATCCCTTCTTCATGTAATGCATATGTGTAGGGAAGTTAACTTAGCGTCTTCCTCTTCATGAATGTATATCGCATATAAATCTTATTGATTGATTTGATTTTACTCTCCTTGATTTCCTTATTTTTGACAAAAAGGGGAGAAAATTTGTTTGATGATTTGAACTTTGAACCCTTTGTTGATGATTGACAAAAAGGGGGAGAAGTATTATAGATTTTATATGCATGTCTTCCTTGCTTAAGGGGGAGTAAGATTTGTGTTGATGCATATGTGTTTTGAGATTTGTTTTGAGATTTATAATGTATGGAGATAAGATTTATGATGTTATATATACATACATGCCATACATTGCATATATGTTTATGAGCTTCATTGTAATATATTATTGTTTTATTTGGTATGCATGAGTTAAGGGGGAGCTTCTTTGAAGCTTTACTTTAATCCATGCATATATAACTCCATGAGTTTTGTCATCATCAAAAAGGGGGAGATTGTTGGCCCAAGGCCTATCACCCTAGTTTTGATGATGATCAACTCATGAAGTTATGATTACTAATGATCTTGTGTTTAATTAGTGACAGATTCATTATCAAGATCTTAGTAGGTGTGGAGCTTCAACAAAGGATTTAAAGACAAGTTGGAAGCTAGCACCGGTTGATTCACGAGCCTATGCATCAAGAACACATCTAGAGATGAGCTCGGTGGATTGCATTTGGACCAAGTCAAGAAGATGAGAAGCCTTCAAGTGAAGACTTCAAGAAGATGAAGACTTGTGTCTAGGTGTAAGATTTTGTTTTGTTTTAGTTAAAATGTAAAGGATAGATAGTTGGTGGATTGCTCAAGTCTATATCACACACACACTCTTAATAGAACTCTTGATAGAATTGCTTTCATAAAAGATTTTTATGTTTAGAAAAGAATTTTTAGTTAGTAAAAGATTTTCTTTTGACAAAATATATATACCTTGATTTTTGGTATTTCTATCATGTATATTCTTTTTCAACCATAACCATGTTTAGAGCTTAATGTCAAAAACATAGATATTACATTATGATTGTGTAGTGGATCATATCCATACACACTATGCTTTAAGATGAAATCAAATATCTTGTTTTTATATTTTGTGAAGTTATGAAAACCAAGTTTGAAAAATACATGTTTTGATTTTTGATAAAATTTGCAAGACGCTGAAATAATATGAATATGTTGATATATGTCTTGAAAATTTTTATCACAAGTTTGGTTTTCAATATAGAATGTTAAAACAAGTTTATGGAATTTTTATAAGTGTTAAAAGATTTTAAAATTAATTTTTAAAACAGTTTTCCAGACCTGATATTGGCTGACAGGCCAGTCCGGTCGACCGGGCGGTCGACCGAACCAAGGGCCGGTCGACCCACGGTCGACCGGACGTGTACAGACTTGTGCATGTCTGTCAGCACAATGGTCCGGTCGACCGGACGGTCGACCGCTGCAGAGAGTTCTGCTCTCTGGATTTCTGGGTCGACCGGGCGGTCGACCGGAGGCTGCAACGGTCGGATTTTTGACCGTTGCCGGTCGACCGGCCGGTCGACCGGAAGCTCTGACAGAGCCCAACGGTCAGATTTTTCTGACCTCTATAAAAGGGGGTTTTGTCATTGTTTGAAGCTAAGATTTTAGGAGAGCTTTGTGTTAGTTTTTCCCAGCCTTTCTAAAGAGTTTTCTCCACATAATAGTGAGCTAATATTTCCTATCAAAAGGGATTTTATCAAGAGAGTGTAAATTGTGATTCTTTGAGTTTTCCTCCACCTTTCTAATCCTTGTTTTTCTCACACCACACTTGAGCTATCCATTGATTATACTTCCTATAGGGTGTTGTAGTGAAAGTGCTTTAGGTGATCAAAGTGTTGTGATCACCAAAGATCTTTCTTTGTTCTTTGAGGAGACGGGCAAGTGTGCTCGTTGGTGGTTGGAGTTCGGTTGTGAACTCTTGGTGGTTTGAGGTGCGGCCTCGGCGAGCTTGTGGAGCTTGCGTGTGTACGGGACTTGGGAGTCCGAGGGATTGTAGGTGTTGCGGCACCGAGGAGAGATCCATTGGGATCTTGCATAGTGGAAACCTTTCGTGTGTCGAAGGCGGGGATGTAGAGCAAGTGTGCTCGAACCTCGAAACAAACCCTTTGTGTTTGCGATTGCTCCCTCTATCTCTCTTTCTCTCCTAGTCTCATTTTATATCTTGCATTCAATTATTGTCTATCTCTATATGCTTGATATATTCCCTTGTGCTCATAATTGCTATACTTGCTTGGGATTGTTGCTAACACTCGTGTTCAACCAAGAGAGCCAACGCGGCACCTCAACCCATTCAAGGGGAATCTAGAGGAGCTTGTCCAGAGCCTCGTAAGGGGAATTCGGCAACACTCTTGTGTTATACATAAGTGTTTAATTAAAAGAAGTTTTATTTGGTCATCTTAGTTTTAATTCCGCATTAATATTCATAAGTGACCATTAGATTAGCCATCACCTATTCACCCCCCCCTCTAGGTGATTTTACAATATGGTCATGGCTTATGCACTTCCGGTCATTGAGAAGGCTATCCCGTCCACCTTCAGAGAAGCTGAAATCAGTTCAGAGTCGAAGATGTGGAAAGCAGCCATGGAAGAAGAGGTGAAGTCTCTTTACAAGAACGATACTTGGAACTCACTAGGTTGCCCAAAGGGAAGAAGGCGATAGGCTGTAAGTGGTGTATGCAAAGAAGTAGGGTTCTCTTAAAGAAGACATGGTACGCTACAAGGTCAGATTGGTAGCAAAAGGCTAAAGGAAAGGAATTGACTACAATGAGGTATTTTCTCCTGTTTAAAGCATTCGTCAATTCACATCTTATTGGCTCTGGTGGCACAGTACGAGTTGGACCTTGACCAACTCGATGTAAAGACCGCCTTTCTCCATGGCGATATGGATGAAGAGATCTACATGTCTCAGCCGACAGGGTTCAAGGCTGCAGGGAAAGAAGATATGGTGTGCATGCTGAAGAAGTCGCTGTATGGGTTAAAACAGTCTCCTAGACAGTGGTACAAGCAGTTCGACAGCTTCATCAGAGGAAAGAGGTACACACGTAGCCACTATGACCCATGTGTGTATTACAACATGCTACCGACAGGGGAGTATATCTATTTACTATTGTATGTAGATGATATGCTTATTACTTCAAAGTCTAAATCTGCAATTGATACACTGAAGAGGGATTTATCTTCTGAGTTTGAGATGAAGGATCTTAGTGAAGCAAAGAAGGTGCTAGGCATGGAAATCACACGAGACCGAAGGAGTGGCAGGGTGAGCTTGACACAGAAGGGGTATTTGCAAAAGGTACTTCAGAGGTTCAACATCGGCAAGGATACGAAATCTGTAAGTACACCACTGGCTCCTCATTTCAAGTTATCTGCTACTATGTCTCCAAAGACTGTTGAAGAACGTGAGTACG
The DNA here is from genome assembly GCA_038442645.1 of Agave tequilana. Classification (NCBI taxonomy): domain Eukaryota; kingdom Viridiplantae; phylum Streptophyta; class Magnoliopsida; order Asparagales; family Asparagaceae; genus Agave; species Agave tequilana. The sequence goes on along the minus strand of JAVJIF010020238.1, from coordinate 62,008 downwards.
TGACTCACGCCCCATATGCTAGCTTAGTTGGTAGTCTTATGTATGCTATGGTGTGTACACGACAAGATCAGTCACAAGCTGTCTCTATGGTCAGTAGGTATATTCATGATCCAGGAAAGGGTCATCGGGAGGCGGTGAAGTGGATTTGCGATACATTAAAGGTACCATAGATGTTGGTCTGGTATTCGAGAAGGATTCCACAGGGAAGCAGGATTGTATCGGCTATGTTGATTCCGATTATGCTGGTGACCTTGACAAACGCCGGTCCACAACGGGGTATGTCTTTACATTATCTCAAGCACCGGTTAGTTGGCGCTCTATTCTACAGTCTACCATTGCATTGTCTACTACAGAGGCCGAGTATATGGCCATGATGGAGGCTATGAAGGAGGCAATTTGGCTTCAAGGCCTGCTTGATGACTTGGGGGTTGATCAAGATCTACTGAAGATCAACTGTGACAGTATGAGAGCTATTTATTTAGCCAAGAACCAGGTGTATCATGCACGGACGAAGCACATCGATGTCAGGTTCCATTTTATTCGGGAGATTCTAGATGAGGGTGATATTGAGTTGCTGAAGATTCACACAACAGAGAATCCCACCGACATGCTTACCAAGGTGGTGTCAGGTGTAAAATTTGCACATTGTAAAGCTTTGCTCCATATCCTTCATGTTGCATGAGCTTGTTGAAGCTCCTTTGATGAACTACGGATGGCTTGATCCCTTGGGCAGGGTATGTAGGCAACCATACTGGTGCAGCCACTTTCGAGTCGACGGTTCGTATGTTTCAGTTTGGCTCAGATTTGAGAAATCTTCACCGAGGTGGAGAATTATAGGAAGAGAGAGGAAGTCGACGACGACAAGGCAAGGAATCAGCAGCTGCAGCAGCAGGTTACGGTCGACTGGACCGGTCGACCGTTGTGCACCAACGTGCACAGGCTGAAGTGGTCGACCGCCCGGTCGACCGCGGAAGGAGAGCGGTCGACCGCCCGGTCGATCGACTGACATTGCCTAACTCTTGGTTAGGCACAGTCGACCGGCATGGTCGACCGGCACGGTCGACCGATGCTTGGGTCGGTCGACCGACCGGTCGACCGACAGTCGTATTCGGGTTATTTTCGAAAAGTTACTGAATTGAAAATCAGCCCAATAAGGAAACTGATTCCTAGGGTTTCCTTGGGTATATGAGAGAGGCAGAGCTCTCTTCATAAAAAGCTAGTAATACTTGCAAAATTGTATTGATTATCAAATCAATAAAAGAAATCTCTCTTTCTTGCCCCGAGGACGTAGGCGAAATTGGCCGAACCTCGTTAAATTCTGGTGTTTGTGTTCATCTCATTGTTTAATTGTTCTTTGCTGTTAGTGGTACTTCTATATTGCATCTTGGCTCAAGGGTTTCCTCTACGTGGTTGTTGTATCTGCGCACAACAAGAGGAGCGCCAGTCAATGGGAGGGAGAACGGGATGTTGCAGAGGGAAGTTGTTGTTGGCTGATCTCAGGGAGGAGGGCCCGTGTGCTTGTGTTGGTGCGGTGATGAGCAGGGCTGCCGTGGGCAGCCAGGTCTCGGAGCTCCGGCGAGGTGCTTGGAGGTTGGGAGGTGGAAGAAGTAGGAGGTGTTACCATGTGTTGTGTGCACGGACTGCCGAAGGACATGTATGTGTGTGTGTGTGTGTGTGTGTGTGTGTGTAGAGTGAGATAGACTAGGATCCTAAGGGCTAGTTTCACCTGGAAGTTTGGACAAGAAATCCATGGGTTTCTAGCTTTGATCAACAAAATTAAAGGGAAATAAATTCTCTAAAAATCTGATAAAAGTAAATCAAGGAGTTAAACTCCCTGAAGATCACCAATTTTGGTGGATCTATTCAAATCCATGAGGGATTTAGCCAAAGCTGACTTTTAAAAGAGAGAAAAAAATTCTGAAAGGGCAAGAGTCCCACAGCGATGGGATGTTCGATGACCAGTGAAGCGGCGACCGCCGCTGTAGAGGTGGCGACCTCTTTCCTTGGACGTTTCTTGGGGGCCATGAGATCACAAAGTTGATCTGAGAAAAGAGATTGGATCTATAAAGTTCTGAAAACTCTGAACTTATGAAATATTAAAAGAGAAGATGACTTCTCTATTGCAGTCTCTGGGCTTTTATAGATACCCCGTGTCTAGCTTCGCCTCCTAAAAAGATTGCAAGTTGTCACTTTCAAAAATTGAAATGACAGTATGGAGGGTAAACCCTAAACAGCGAAGTTATTTAGACTTGCCTCGAGCTTATCTTTAGCTTGGCGTAAGGCTTCATTATAGCCTCGCTGCAGGTTCATTTTCTAGCTTCACATGAAGCTTTTTTTAGCTCCGCTACAAGCTCATTTTTAGCTTCGCATGAAGTTTTGCTATAGCTCCGCTGAGGGATCATTTATTAGCTTTGCTGGAAGCTTATTCCACATAGAATTTTTTTAGGTCAGCCAATCTAGTTACCTAGTTCAAATGTGCATTTGCATTCAGTTCAATGGACTTTTGAACCTAAGCAATATCAAAATTTAGATCACAGGCTTCCAGTTCAAAGTGTTTCGAAATCTTTTAGGAGTGTCCGAATAATGTCTAACTTGTCAACACTCCTAAAAGATAAGTTGCAGGCAGGTTGAAGACTTGTCTGTCCCTGATAGACAAACCAGTGACTTGAACTTCACTGATCTAGTGAAGCAGATAGTGAACCAAGTGCTGCTTTCTGAAGAAGATCAAAAGGTTAAGTGGGCTCAATACTTAGTTTCACTTAAGCCCAAATGGGCTAGCTTCGCCTGAGAAGCTAACTCAAGCTTTATCAAAGGCTAACTTTTAGCTTCGCTGCAAGCTTATTTCTAGCTTCGCATGAAGCTCTTTTTAGCTCCACTGTGGGCTTATCTCTTAGCTTCACATGAAGCTCCTTTTTAGCTCCGTTGAGGGCTCCTCATCTGGCTTCACATAAAGCTTCTTTTAGCTCTGTTGAGAGCTCAATCTCAGCTTCGCCTGAGATCCCTTACATAGCTCCGCTGTGAGCTCATTTCCAGCTTCGCCTGAAGCTTAGCCCCGTTGAGAGCTTTTTTGGTCATTTTTTACCATTTTAAATTTTAGCACGAGATTAATGTGATTGATATCACTTTTTGGCAGTTAATTTGTTGTGATCCCCATGCTCTCCCTCGCCAAGGCTATAACGCCGAGTGGGAGTATCAGGTCTTCAAGGTCCTCGTGCTCGCAGGGATTTGGAGTGAGTGAGTGAGAGAGAGAACTAAAGAAGAGAGATCTAAAGAAGAAGAAAACGAAAAGAGAGATGGGGGCAGGTAGAAAAGAGAGAGAGATGGGGAGGCAGGTAACGAAGAGAGAGAGAGAGACGGGGGGGCAAGTAACGAAGAGAGAATTTAAAGTTGTGCAATCAACGGTTGATATGAGGTGAAGTTATGGATCGCTCACATGGCAGGAGAGTTTGAAATTATAAGAATGCCACTGGTTCTTAGTCTTTTTATGTCAGTTCTTATAGAGCCAACATAAGAGATAACATTACGCATTGATTCTTTTCGAACCGACCCGTAACGTTTAATGTTGTTTTAATTACAGAAATACCACCACTTTTTACATCGATTCTTTTAGGAGCCAACATAAAGTGAACTTTACACGTCAGTTCTTTGTTTGAACCGACGCGTAAAGTTTTAGCTTGTATCACATCCTCTTCAAAATATTTCAATATTGCCACCGCCTCTTATATTACGTCATTTTTTACTCGAACCGACGTGAAACTTGTGATGCGATAGCCCAGAATTGTACTAGTGATGTGTGTCAAGATGCTCATCGATCGATGACCTGCTGATTGAACTCATCGAGCTCTTGAAAGTTATTCTCCAGCCAAGCTCTCATCCCCCAGCCATCCAAACACCGAAAATAATCAACAAAGAAGAATCCATTGAGCGTGACTTGCATCTCAGTAAGAATTTCATGAAGTCTCCCTATTGTTCCCCCACTGTACGTAATAGCTCTTAACGAGTGAGGCCCTACAAATAAAATTGTTCGAGAGCAAGTGCACCTCCTTACTTACATTAACCAAGCAATAAAAGAAGAAAGAAAAAGTTATGGATCTCATCATTCTCTAAGCCTCAACCTCTCTTATTGGCCAAAAAGACGGGACTCTTTGGGACTAAAGAGTTGGCCCACCCACATCTTGCGCAGCTCTCTCCACTGATCTCTGTAGGCCATCGAAACGATGCCTCGGAAGCCGTATGTGAGTTCTCCTCTGAGTAAAGGGTAGGAACGGGACGAACTTGGGTTGGACTCATATAAACCCATGTCCCTTTTTTGTTGGAGATAGTACCCTAGTCCGTGCCTGTTTAATTTTCTTAAGCCTAAGCTTGGCTCCTTTACATATCCGGTTCAGATTTCTAAACCCAGATTTATATCTAAATTAACTATCAAGCGCACATTTTTTCATTATAAGTAAATAAAGATTAACAAATATATAATTTTTATATTATTAATCTAATGAAGAATAAATAAGAAAATAACTAGAAAAAATAAATATTTATATGTATGAATAATTAATGGGTAATTCATGTTTACCATTTAACCAAAACTATATTGCATTTTGTTCTCATAACAATATAAAGAGAGAGTATAGTTCTCCAATAATATGACCATAGGAGATTCACTACTTTATAAAATTTATTTTAATATTATGTCAATAGCGCAATAATCTTCAATATTAGACAAGAAATATATTATAAATATGTATTTCTTGTACAATTCCTCAAAGATTAAAATTAAAATTCAAAATTCATAAACACAATGTCTCATTCGAGCCCATCAGGAACCTTAAGCAAAAACCTGAATCGATTTTTGCCGAAAACCCCTTTATTAATTATAAATGCTTGCTCTAAGCCTGACTTTAATTGGGCCGACTGAGTCAAATTCGGGTCATAAACAGAGCCTTCACAACATTGCAAAGCCTTGTAGTAGTCTGGCTATTTATGATTATTGGTTGTGTTGAAATATAAATCTCTTTGAACTTTTTGTGTAGTGACAGGAACTATAATATGATCTCCCTCATTTTTAATTGAGATGATACATATTACAAACAATAATATTTCCTAATCTAATAAAGCCAAGACTTTTGATAAAAATGAAATAAAAAAATTAAAGCTTCTTAAGCACCTCTTATATATGCATTGAGAAAACTCGTGTAACTGGTTGAAAAAAAATCATGTAATTGTTTGTTAGAAAACTAAATATTTTCTCCTAAATGAAATTAATATCCTACTCAAATTGAACCCTTAGGCTTTTTTCGCAAGTGGAATTAGAGCCTAAGAGTTAGAGGTTATAGAAAGAGAAATTTTAAAAAAAAATAGAGGAGAGTTGGATAGAGAAGTAGTTAACTCCCACACTTCAAAATTAATGTAGAATCAAGAATCTAATCATTATCTGATAACTCCAACTCTGAAAGAATGTTGGGAAGAAATACTAGAGTAATTTTGTTGTTAAACAAAACCTAAGAGTGAAAATTGAGAATCATGTAAAGCAAAGGACAAAAGACGAAGTCGACTGAGAACGACTTCACTGGTTCACAATCACGATAGGAGATTGGACCCAACACAAATTGGATTGGTAGGTAGAAAAGGGAACTTTACTGAAGCTTTTTTTATTTTCCTTAATTTTTCTTGAGGATATTTCGGTGAAGGGATTTAATTTGGACCACTAAATGGAGACCAGTGGTTCACAATAGAGATTTCGAATAGCTTTGTTTGACAATAATATTTGTTTAATAAAAAATAATGACCATTAGGAAAGTGATATAACTAGGAGCAACACTCATACAATAATTCAAGCAATTGGAAGAAATCATGCTTGTACTGCACGCCAATTTTTACCTCTTCTTATCATTCATTGTGATTGTGCCACCAGGATGATTAATAGTCTTGAATTTACTTTTCTACTCTTCAAATTCCTATTGAAAGCGACTTGAATACACAAGCATGTAAGCAAGCATGTCTATATAGTTTTAATCAAGCCATCCTAGCTAATTACACTTATTACTTAGTCACATTATGAATTAATTTGGCCACCTTACGAATTAATTTAGCCACCTTAGAAAAATAATTTAGCCACCTATTAAAAGTGACTTGTAGGATATACGGATGGGGATGGGTGTTAGATGTTGATAGGTTTTACCTCCTATGTAAAAGAATGCTACGAGTGGTGAAATGAAAAAGAGTAAGTAAAGAAGAAGAGAGTACGCTGAAGTTTTTTGTGCACACTCTCATTTCTTCTCTCCTTCATTTTGTTCCTATCATAAATGGTTATTATGGGTTTGAGTGAGATTAGAATTGTACTCTCTTTGTATTCTTTCCTTCTTATTAGTGATTACTTTTACTGTCTTCTCCCGTGGACCTAGGTCACATTTACCGAACTATGTTAAATATTGTGTGTTGTTGATAGCTTATATTTGCTATTAGATTAATCCCTACTTATACTTGCAATCTCTTATATAAAAACCTATTGCTACAACAATTCCAAATTAGCTTCTTGCAATCACTAGTCGAGCTCAATGAGCTTTGTATACCTTGAAGTCGAATTATTACGTAATACATGTCTTAGTGTACCCTGCAAATTAATTAGAAAATCTCCTCACTCACTGCAGTCCGCGGATGAAGAGATTCAAACTCAGGACCTTCTACTAGGGAAGAAAGTGTAAAGCCGCTTAAGAGCAGTGGGCTTGAAATTGTATGTTGGTTTGAATTTTTTTATTAGTTATAGAATAAAAAGTGACATGTATGCCGTGTATTACTTTTGTTTATCAAAATTATATATTGAAAATTTTCAAGTAGATAAGAACCAAAATGTACGTCTTATTTGTAATGACATAGGAACCAGAAACACAAAATTAACAAAAGACTTATTGAGAAAATAATGCAGAAAAAGAAAAAGACGCAAATTTTTGTGATTTACTGCTAACACCATATGTCCATGAGTAAAGAAAGAGGAAATCCAGTACGACATAAAGAGCATAAGATAATTAAAAAAATAAAAACTATCATAACAAAACTATAATCACCTATATATTTTCAATACAAACTCTCTAGAACCCTAAAACTCTAGAGTCAATAAGAAAAAATGAGTCGTAAGGAACTCAAAGAAGAGAGAGAATTAGGCCCTTAATGTAGATTTTAATTAGGTCAAAGTCCTCCAAGAGAGTCAAAGTAGAAATATTAATCATTTTTCTATTTCTTTTTAGTTTCTTTTTCTTTTCTTTTCGTCTAATTAGATTCCTTCTAAGTTCTAAGCCACGATGGTCCCCTCTTGCATTAGTGTGGAAGTACAGTTTAACTTTTTAATAGTAAACATGAGCTATAGTTAAATTGGTTGGAATCAGACTTATAATCTGTCATAATCAAACAAATTTCCGCTATAACTTAAATGCAGAACTAACTCAAAACTCTTCGTTTAACTCAGTCCACCCTCCACCTTCTCCAAATTATGAAAGAACATAAATGAAAAACTGTCATATCAATCATCCAAGAATTCAGCACATAATAGTCAACAAAAGCATGGAATCTCTGGTCCACTAATTAAGGAATAATTCCACAAGTCTAAAGACCTCAGTAATGACAAATATCATAAATTATTGTCATATGATGCATGCAATAACGAATGTTGCTCAATTATTGATACATGATGTAAGCAATGATGAAACACCAGCCACCTCATTATTGATATCTGACATAAGCAATGATGTCTTCAGCATTAATTATCTAATGTTAGCCAATATATTGAGGCCAATGTCTAGATCTATATAAGAAAGGCCTAAGGGCCTGTTTGTTTGTTGTAACTGGCCGTAATTCGTAAGTCGTAATGGTAAAGTCTTTTACAGTTGTAAATGAGTTACATGCATGTAAGCTTTATGGTGTTTGGTTGATAATATAAAGTTGTAAGTGAAAAAGTGTATTGTGTTTTACGGTGTTTGTTTGTCGTAATGTGTAAGTCGTAAGTGAAAAAGTTGACCACAAAATTAACTATTTGGTGATTTAAAAAATTTAATATTTCAAAAAATATTAAAAATGTTAAATATTAAAAAAATTTAATATTAACATAAAAAAATAATACAAATTTGCATGACCACAAAATTAACTGTAACTGGGCTGTAAGTGAGTGGTAACTGGTTTGCAAGTGAATGTTAGTTGAGTTACGTAAGTCTTTTGCGAATTACGGTCCAAACAAACGCCGTAGTTGTAATTGGGTTGTAACTCATTTACAAATTACGGACTTTTACGCGAAACAAACGGCCCCTAAGTATTATGAGAAGGCACCGAGTTCTATAACATCATACTACTCTTGTATCCTCTCCATCTCCACTTTTTGTTTTCCTCCTGTAAAAATTTTTTTGTAAATTATTTAGAAATAAATAAGAAGGTATTGTATCATGCCTTTTTTTATAAGATTTTACTGATCCTTCCTACTTTTTAGTATCAGAGCCAAGCAGGTCATGTTGACTGTAGCCTAAGGTAATTCTATCCTGTGCTTATACTATGTACTCACAAATTGTTTTACTTTTTCTCCCTAGTATTCATTTGTTTCAGTTAACAGTTATGAAACCTGAGCTTGCATTTGTCTTACGCAGTGGAAAAGCCTCTCTTCTCTACTTTATGCAGGTGTAGAGGGGAAGAAGGGACATGATTGTTGTGTTATTTGGCTTCTACCATTTAAGATAGTTCCCATCGGGCCTGGCGAACCTTCCCTTGATCGGAAACCTCCATCGATTTGGTGAGCTCCCGCTGCGCTCCCTACACAAACTCTCCCTCTTAATTCCTCAAAAACTCATTAATATTAATAATTAACAGAAGAATATTTAGATCATTAAAATTATCTAAACCATACAGAAATAGATTGTCTAAAACTATTAAGCAACATCGCACGGTAATGATCGATTTCTAAGAATTCTTTTTAACCAGTTCTAGCTATAAACTATGTGAGTACCATCATAAAATGATAGTAGCTTCATATAAAAAAGTAATATAAAATAGATTAAAGAATGAAAAAAAGAGAGGCCAGAGCGATAGCAACCACAAAATGCAATTAGAAGGATGTTAAACAATGCTTAGAAGGTAATAAGGGAATTGAAAAGACACCTTGTAATTTTGCCTTTTTCTATTTATTTTATTAATTCTTTTGGCTTTCCTTTTATTTATTAAATCGTTGCTCACCAATTTGGTTCTATTTTAAAAAGATAAAATTAATAGAGTTAATTCTTAGATAGAGTTGGAAACAACATATAAAATGTTTGATGAAAATCTTGTAAGAGCTACTGATAGAAAAGAAAGAGAGGAAATAAAAAAAATAAAGCACATCAGTTATATTAAGAATACCTCCAAAATGGGTTTGTATTTTCAACTAATAAATCTTTTGTTACATGTGTGGTCACTGGTGGCAAAAGTAAGTCATGAAATTTATCGTTGTAGGTTTATTAATTAAGGATCACTCTTTAAGTATGTATCTGAGGAAGTCGAGGAAGTCGACGATGACAAGGCAAGAAATCAGCAGTAGCAGCAGGAAATCAGCAGCAGCAGCAGCAGCAGCAGCAGGTACGGTCGACCGGACCGGTCGACCGTTGTGCACCAACGTGCACAGGCTGTAGCTGTCGACCGCCCGGTCGACCGCAGAAGGAGAGCGGTCGACCGCCCGGTCGACCGACTGACATTGCCTAACTCTCGGTTAGGCACGGTCGACCGGCACGACCGACCGGTCGACCGACAGTCGTATTCGGGCTGTTTTCGAAAAGATGCTGAATTGGAAATCAGCCCAATAAGGAAACTGATTCATAGGGTTTCCTTGGGTATATGAGAGAGGCAGAGCTCTCTTTATTAAAAAAATGCTTGTAATGCTTGCAAAATTGTATTGATTATCAAATCAATAAAAGAAATCTCTCTTCCTTGCCCCGAGGACGTAGGCGAAATTGGCCGAACCTCGTTAAATTCTTGTGTTTGTGTTCTTCTCATTGTTTAATTGTTCTTTGCTATGGTGGTACTTCTATATTGCATCTTGGCTCAAGGGTTTCCTCTACGTGGTTGTTGTATTTGCGCACAACAAGTGGTATCAGAGCATCCCAGGTTCGTCGTGGGATCATCTGGTGATTCGAAGGGCATCTGTTGCTGATTTGGTGGAGATCGTGTGTCGATCTCAGATCAGCGTTGGGACTGTTTGTGGGATCGTGTGTCGATCTCAGAACAGTGTGTGAAGTGCTCAAGGAATCAGTTGAGGAGTAGATCTATTCAGAAACTCATCTAGGGTTTCGTGAGGAGGTAAAGATCTGATCTTTATCAAAGTTGTTTATCTAACTTCGTGGTTTTTCGCATTACATAGAGGATCTAGTCAAATAGATGGCAGAAGAAAGTACATCTGTGAAAACCATTAATCCTCATCTGAGGATTGATGTGGTGAAATTCAATGGCACAAATATTTTGGCATGTGGAGGTGCGAGGTGATGGATGCGTTGAATGCATCGAACCTCGAAGATACTCTGCGTCTGGAGAAGAAGCGAAGCACAACCACTGAAGAAGAGTGGGATAAGATGAACCGATCAGCGTATGGCTTAATCAGATCATGTCTAACACAAGATATCAAATATTTTATGTTACACGAAACATCTGCGAGGCAGTTGTGGGAGATCTTGAAAGAAAGTATCTGACCAAGAGTATTGAATCCAGACTACAGCTGAAGAGCAAGCTGTACGGGTTTCAGATGAAGAAAGGATGCTCCGTGAATGAACATTTGAATCGCTACACAAATCTTCTTACGGATTTGGTTAATACGGATGTCGAGGTAAATGAAGAAGACAAAGCGGTAATTCTCTTGAACTCTCTTCCTGCAAAGGAGTATGAGACTTTCACTTTAACATTCATAAATGGTAGACAGTCCCTTGACTATCATGAAGTGTCATCTGCTTTGGCTAATTATTGGACGAGGAGAAAGGAAAGACAGTTTTCTCAGGCAAGCACATCAGCAGAGGCGCTAGCAGTAAGAGGCAGGGGTTCACATAGGAAGGGCAAAGATGATCGAGGGAGATCGAAGTCCAGGCCAGATTATCGAGATCTGAAGAAGAACCAGTGTGCCTTCTGCAAAGAATTAGGGCACTGAAAAGTTGACTGTCCAAAAGTCAAAGGGAAGAAGAAGGAGTCTAAGACTGAGGCAAATCTTGCAAAGGTGGTTAGTACTCAAAGCAGTACCTCACAGGCAGATGGATCAGACTCAGACTCGTCGGTTTTCTCATTCTCTGTCACTACTCCTATCGTTGGCTACTCAGGAGATAATGAGTGGATATTGGATACTGGTGCTACATACCGTGTGTGCCCTAATAGGGATTGGTTTTCTAGCTTTGAGAAGCTGGAGGGATGTTCAGTCGTTATGGGCGATGATCATCCATGTATCATGGAAGGTGTAGGAACAATCCAGATCAAGATGTTTGATGGGATGATAAGAGAACTGAAGGAAGTGAGGTATGTACCTCAACTGAAGAGAAACCTTATCTCTGTTGGAGCTTTGGAGACATTGGGTCTTGTGGTGTCAATAAAGGAAGGAGTCCTTAAGATGACTAAAGGCTCGATGGTGGTATTGAAGGCCGTTCGCCGGAACAATCTTTACTACTTGAATGGTAGTACTGTTACAGGGCAAGTGGCGTTTCTACTGATTCAGATGAAGACTCAACCAGGCTATGGCATATGAGGCTGGGACACGCAGGAGAAAAGTCTTTGCAAACTCTTGCAAGACAAGGATTACTGAAAGGTATTGGAACCTGCAAGTTGGAATTTTGTGAACATTGTATCATCGGAAAGAAGACCAAGGTGAAGTTCGGCACAGCAACTCATTGCACCAAGGGGATTCTAGATTATGTTCACATTGACGTTTGGGGACCTACCAAGACTGCATCAATTGGAGGTAACCATTACTTTGTGTCGTTTATTGATGATTATTCTAGGCGTTGTTGGGTATATACCATGAGACACAAAGAGAAAGTCCTAGAATTATTTGTGAAGTGGAAGAAGAATTTGGAGAGAAGTACGGGAAGGAAAATCAAAGTCCTCCGTTCAGATAATAGAGGAGAATATAAGTCTGATCCTTTTCTTCAGCTATGTCTTGATGAGGCATAGAGAGGCACTTCACAGTGAGGGAAACACCGCAACAGAACGGGGTAGCAGAAAGGATGAACAGGACTTTGCTAGAGAAGGTCCGTTGTATGTTGTCTAATGCCGGTTTATCGAAGAACTTCTGGGCTGAGGCTTTGGCATACGCTTGCTATCTTGTTAACAGGTTGCCTTCGTCTGCAATAGAAGGAAAACTCCTCTCGATGTTTGGACGGAAAAAATAGCTGTTGATTATGATTTGCTAAGGGTGCTTGGTTGTCTAGCCTATTATCATGTTAAAGAAGATAATCTAGACCCAAGAGCAAAGAAGGGCTTGTTCGTCAGTTTCAAGAAGGGAATCAAAGGATTCAAGATCTGGGATCCTACGGACAGGAAGCTTCTTTTCAGCAGGGATGTCACATTTGATGAGGCTTCTATGTTGAAGCCTAAGGTCTCTCAGCAGGTGGAGATTAACAAGACCAAAGATGTATCGCAGCAGGTGGAGAATGAGGGTAATCCACTATCTCTAGAAAGTTCAGCATCGGTGAGGATCATACCTAGGGTGACACAAGGTAATGATCAAGCAGATGAGGTAGATGCTGATAATGAAGAGGGTCAAGAACAGATCATGGGTGATGCTCCTGACTCTACTACAGTTAGAAAACCAAGGAGAAACACATGAAAACTAGGTTGGCTCACTACATATATGGTCGTGGCTTATGCACTTCCGGTCGTTGAGGAGGCTATCCCGTCCACCTTCAGAGAAGCTGAAATCAGTTCAGAGTCGAAGATGTGAAAAACAGCCATGGAAGAAGAGATGAAGTCTCTTTACAAGAATGACACTTGGGAACTCACTAGGTTGCCCAAAGGGAAGAAGGCGATTGGCTGTAAGTGGGTGTATGCAAAGAAGCAAGGATCTCTTATAGAAGACATGGTGTGCTACAAGGCCAGATTGGTAGTAAAAGGTTATGCTCAAAGGGAAGGAATTGATTACAATGAGGTATTTTTTCCTGTTGTAAAGCATTCGTCAATTCGCATCTTATTGGCTCTGGTGGCACAGTACAAGTTGGATCTTGATCAACTCGATGTAAAGACCGCCTTTCTCCATGGCGATCTGGATGAAGAGATCTGCATGTCTCAACCGACAGGGTTCAAGACTGCAGGGAAAAAAGATATGGTGTGCAAGCTGAAGAAGTCGCTGTATGGATTAAAACAGTCTCATAAACAGTGGTACAAGCGGTTCGACAGCTTCATCAGAGGAAAGAGGTACGCACGTAGCCACTATGACCCATGTGTGTATTACAACAAGTTACCGACAGGAGAGTATATCTATTTACTATTGTATGTAGATGATATGTTTATTGCTTCAAAGTCTAGATCTGCAATTGATACACTAAAGAGGGACTTATCTTCTGAGTTTGAGATGAAGGATCTTGGTGAAGTAAAGAAGGTGCTAGGCATGGAAATCACACGAGACCGAAGGAGCTTGACACAGAAGTAGTATTTGCAAAAGGTACTTCAGAGGTTCAGCATCGGTAAGGATACGAAATCTGTAAGTACACCACTGGCTCGTCATTTCAAGTTATCTGCTACTATGTCTCCAAAGACTGTTGAAGAACGTGAGTACATGACTCACGTCCCATATGCTAGCGCAGTTGGTAGTCTTATGTATGCTATGGTGTGTACGCGATCAGATCTGTCACAAGCTGTCTCTATGGTCAGTAGGTATATGCATGATCCGGGACAGGTCATTGAGAGGCGGTGAAGTGGATTCTGCGGTACATTAAATGTACCATAGATGTTGGTCTGGTATTCGAGAAGGATTCCACAGGGAAGCAAGATTGAATCGGGTATGTCGATTTCGATTATGCTGGTGACCTTGACAAACGCCGATCAACAACGAGGTATGTCTTTACATTATCTCAAGCACCGGTAAGTTGGCGCTCTATTCTACAGTCTACCATTGCATTGTCTACTACAGAGGCCGAGTATATGGCCATGACGGAGGCTATGAAGGAGGCAATTTGGCTTCAAGGCCTGCTTGATGACTTGGGGGTTAATCAGGATCTACTGAAGATCAACTGTGACAGTATGAGTGCTATTTATTTAGCTAAGAACTAGGTGTATCATGCAGGATGAAGCACATCGATGTCAGGTTCCATTTTGTTCGGGAGATTTTAGATGAGGGTGATATTGAGTTGCTGAAGATTCACACAACGGAGAATCCCGCTGACATGCTTACCAAGGTAGTGTCAGGAGTAAAGTTTGCACATTGTACAGCTTTGCTCCATATCCTTCATGTTGCATGAACCTGTTGAAGCTCCTTTGGATGAACTACGGATGGCTTGATCCCTTGGGCAGGGTGCGTAGGCAACCACACTGGTGCAGCCACTTTCGAGCCGACGGTTCGTATGTTTTCAGTTCGGTTCAGATTTGAGAAATCTTCACCGAGGTGGAGAATTGTAGAAAGAGAGAGGAAGTCGAGGAAGTCGACGATGATAAGGCAAGGAATCAACAGTAGCAGGGAATCAGCAGCAGAAGCAGGTTACGGTCGACCGGACCCGTCAACCGTTGTGCACCAACGTGCACAGGTTGTAGCGGTCGACCGCCGGTCGACCGACTGACATTGCCTAACTCTCGGTTAGGCACGGTCGACCGGCACGGTCGACAGGTGCTTGGGTCGGTCGACCGACCGTCGGTCGACCGATAGTCGTATTCGTGCTGTTTTCGGAAAGTTGCTGAATTGGAAATCAGCCCAATAAGAAAATCGATTTCTAGAGCTTCCTTGGGTATATGAGAGAGGCAAAGCTCTCTTCATAGAAAAAAATGCTTGTAATGCTTACAAACTTGTATTGATTATCAAATCAATAAAAGAAATCTCTCTTCCTTGCCCTGAGGATGTAGGCAAAATTGGCCGAACCTCGTTAAATTCTTGTGTTTGTGGTCTTCTCATTGTTAATTGTTCTTTGTTGTTGGTGGTACTTCTATATTGCATCTTGGCTCAAGGGTTTCCTCTACGTGGTTGTTGTATCTGCGCACAACAGTATCCGTAGTCTACACATCTGACTTTTCATTCTCCCTCTTATGTTATACCAATTCTTTTATATTTGTGGAACATATTTGTTGCTGGAACAGACACATCCTATGTAGTAGTAGAGTGGGTGACGGCCGACCTCATGAAAAATTCAAAAGTCATGAAGAAAGCACAGGATGAAGTGAGAAGTCTCATAAGCAACAAAGAGAAGGTAGAGGAGAGTGATCTTGATCGACTTCACTACCTCAAGTCAATTATCAAGGAGACTATAAGATTGCACCCACCAGGACCGTTGCTCCTTCCAAGAGAAATCATACAAGATTGCAAAATCAATGACTATGATATCCCAGTCAAGACAAGGTTGCTTATCAGTACATGGGCAATCGGAGACCCAAATGTTTGGGAAAGATCTGATGAATTCTATCCAGACAGATTCATGAACAATTCTATAGATTATCAGGGCCATGATTTTCAATTTATACCATTTGGTGCAGGACGTCGAATATGCCCTGGGATGCAGTTAGGCATTCTGTCGCTGAGCTCACTCTAGTGAACCTTCTTTATCTTTTCGATTGGGAGTCACTAAAGGGGTTGTCGAAAGAGGAGATTGACATGATTGAAGCTCCGGGTGTTACATTGAAGAGGAAATCGGCTCTTATCTCGTTGCCAAAAAGTTTCAAGATGTAAAGGGCCAATTTCTATATTCATAAAGAGTAGTGATTGAGTTAAAGAATGAAACGTGCGGGGCTGTTTGGATGCTCAGAAGTGGGTGAAAGTGAGGAAGTAGGAAATAAGATTCTTTTCCTTTCGAAAAATGAGAATTTGTGTTTCTTCTCCAGTGTTTGGATGGTAGTTGAGAAGTGTAATTGAAAAAGTGTAATGTCTTTTTCAGTGTTTGGTTAGTAATATGGATGTAGAAGTGAAAAGATTGACCACAAAATTGACCATAAAATAATATAAAAATAAAAATTAATTATAAAAAAATTTTGGACTGTAATTAGAATGCAAGTAAGATTTAGATGACCATAAAATTAACTGTTTTTAGTTACAACTTATTACAAATGAGATTTACATAACCATAAAATTAACTGGAGCACCTTGAAAGTGACGAAGTGGTTGTGTAAAAGGTAAAAAAGAAAAGATAAAAATAGTTTTTTAATTTTCTTTTCCGGTGTTTGGATGGACAGCGAAAGTGAGAAATGATATTTCCCACTTTCTCACTTCTGCCCACTTCTTTGAATCGTAATGCAAAATACTAAAACTTTTGTAATATTTGCTGCTCTTATATTTGTACAAGAGGATGGTTTAAGATACTGGTGTTCATGAGAAATCTGCTCTATAATCTTGGGGCAACAAACTTCCAAACAATGAAGGGTTTAATTTCTATATTTGTACAAGGTATATAGATGGGATTTAGTTAAGGAATGAAATCCAATTCAAAACGAAAGAGATTGGAATTGCTATCTAGTGATAAATTAACACCACCACCATGCATGGCCGTGTTGGACCGTACTTGATGACATTGAGAATACGTTGTCAAATTTTGCGTCTTGGAGAGTTTTCTTCATCAATTGACATGGCTGATATACTAGCAAATATGGGAAGCACAGACGAGGAAAAAATTTGGTCTACCACTTTCTCTTCTGATATTATATGCTTCTATATAAATTATATGGAGAACTCAGTTATTCGATGATAGACCGTTACCCTAGTTTGTAACCCTTATATGGATTTTTCCAAGCGCGGGGATAATTCCCGTTTATCTCAAATAAAATAATAAATAAAAAATAAAATAAACCCACAACAGATATTTGTCATGTGTGGTAGAAGTAAGTGCATATCCTTGTATGATAAAATGGGTGGAATTCCTGGAAATAGATTTTTTGGACAAGCATTGAAAAAACTAGGAGGAAATATGAACACGGCAGAAGGGACTAGAGGGTCTGCGCCTGGCAATGAAAAGATCTTTCATATACCAAATTCATCAAGATGCCTAGAATTTTCTGATTTTGATGGAATTTTCTGATTTTGTGAATCAAATGTAAGAGTCAATTTTGGAACTGGGAACAAAGCAGGAATTTGTATTTCATGGAACAGGGAACAAAACGGGAAACTTGTAATTTTTAGTGCCCTCTAGCCAAAATTAAAGAAAGAAAGAAAATAAAATGAAGAAGATAAAGAAAATTTTGATTTTATTTTAAAAGGAAAAAAAAATTGAGTTTCAAGGGCTTTTGATAATCTTTTCTCTATTTCAAATGGGATCTAACCCTATTAGTTTTCATTTTTGAGTTCAGATTTTATTTGATCTCAGACCTAACTGATTTTTCTCTCTTTCTTTCCCGATTGGCGAGGAGGAGAAGTATTGGTTGATATAAACCCTTTGTATAAAACTGAATTTTCATAGCTGAAAACACACAACAGAGCACAATTCTCACTTCTTTCTTGAATTTGAATTGATTCTCGTTTCCAGAATTTCTTCAACATATATTTTTTTCGTCTTTTCAGTTAGGCGAAAAGTACTAGCATTTTTTCGATCATAGAATGCTAACCACTAAGGGGATCCTTCATCACTAGGAGCAAATTTCTTAGGTTGTTTGTACGAATGAGACATTTGTCTTTCTAAGTGTAGTGGTCAAAATTATGACTAGCTGCGAGATTACGATACCTGACAAATCTCACAGATGATGAGATCACAGACTCAGTCTCATCCAACAGATCCACTCAACCACCTAGCTACTAGAGCGATTACAATCATTCGGCACATAGGGGCTATGGATGCGGATCTAGACTTCAATCCTCCCCAGCCAGCACGACCCTGACAATTACACACCACTCAAACCAATTACAGCTAGTGTGATAGATGTAATTATGATCGTGGAAAAATCCAGAGGCGAAAATCTGAGAGGCCACGACTTAGCTCGCTATTGTTGGATGTGTATTTGGTTTTGGAGTAAAAACTTGAGTTTTTCCTCTATTTGCCTTTGGTTTTAGTCCCGCATCGGATCGGCAAAGAAGTTTGGGCGGTATATGTTGGCCCAAGGTTACAATCACTGGTTTCTTGTTTGATGATAACGAAGCATATGCAGTTATTTAGTACTAATTATGTTCAAGTGTCTAAGTGTGTTTCACAGTTCAAAAGGATTCAAGAAGTGTTCTTCCTCTAAAGGAAGGTGTTGAAGACTTAAGTGTATTCAAATATGTGATTGGAGCTCTAAACACTCGATGTTGCTATTGGAAAAACATTGCTATTGGAGAAGCCCGCTTGAAGTCACTTCACTAGAGAACTTTGTAAGAAAATAGTATGTTAAAGAGTAGAATATGAATTTGATACTCAAGAAGTCACACACGCAAAAATACACGTTTTTAAAAATACAAAGTTTTCCCGTATTGGTGTTTTGCATCTTAGGTACTTGATACATATTTCAATTTTTTTCAAAATTTCATATCCTGTTTAGAACATGTATTTCATTGCCCATACATAGCCATTTTTTTAAAACCAATATAAAATATTTTAAAAAATAGTTTGCATTTCAAAAATTCTCAGAATACTCTATTTTGGCCTAGGTAGGTTGACCGATCAGTCGACTGTAGCCTAGTACAGGCCAGAATGGTCAACCGAGTAGTCAATTGCCCTTCTAGCAAAGGGTTGTGCCATTGTACACGTTAGTCTGTCGACCGACCGGTCGACCGTTAACCCCTGCAGTTGACCGAGAGATCGACCGACTGGCTCACCCTACTCTCTGTTAGGGTCCGGTCGACCGACCACTTTAGGACCTTTTTTGAATTGAGTCCGGTCGACCGACCGGTTGACTGTGCCTAACAGCTAGTTTTGTGAAGAACGGCCGGTCGACTTGTCGGTCAACCGTAGTCCTGTCATCAACCTATAACGGCTATTTTTCAAAAATCTGTTTTTCTCCTGAAATTTTAAATGTGTGTTTTTGACTTCTATCAGTCAAATTATTCTCTTTATGACCAGATGTACTATACTAAGAGTGTTTTCCTATTGCTTATATAAAGAGTCATTGGGATTAGATTAACATACAACAAAAATTCATTTGAAAATCAAGTTTGCTTCAAAAAGAGAAAAGTTCTTTAAAGTTTTCAAGTTCTTTCAATTACAAAGCTTTTCAATTAGTTTTTCAGCTCTTAAATTCTCTCTCTACTGAATTTTACTCTCACAAACTCCTTGAGCTTCTATTTATATCTATCCTATAGGAAGTTATAAAGAAGAGAGTGTTTTTGATCTCTTGATCACTAAGAGCTTTGTAAAAACTCAATTAGTTTTGTGCTACTTCTTGTGTAAAGGATTGAGTTATGGACTTGTGTACTCCGGATCATTGTAATTTTTTATTGTAAGGTTCCTTTGTGGAAGATCCTATAGTGGATAGTGAAATCCTTCACAGTGATTGAAGGTAGGGATGTAGAGTAGTGACACGAACCTCGAAATAAATTCTTCGTGTTTGCGATTATTGTCTCTATCTTTATTGCTTCTATCTCATTTGCTTACATCTTATTTATTCATATTTATCAGTCTTTACTCATCTCAATAAGAAAGCAATTGAGCATCTCAACTCTTAATTTAGAGAAATCGCGAGGAGAAGTTCAGAGCCCTTCACAGGAAATTTGACTTTAATTCTTATTTTGAGTGACCGGTTTGCATCATTCATCATAATTAGTTGTTATTTCGCATTTGATTAGCATTCACCTATTGACCCCCTTCTCTAGGTGTTTTTCAATTGGTATCATTGGTTTCTAGAGTTTAGCTTAACCACCTTAGAGAGATCCTATTTGCTAATCACTTCATTTACATTTTTATTTTTTATCCACAATAGTAAAAATGGCCGAAAGAATTAAAACCCGTCCTAAGTTTGATAGCCTTAACTTTCCCATATGAAAGGTTAAGATGACCATGTTCTTGCAATCCCTAGGAAGCCGGGTTGCAATGGCGGTGCTCCAAACTTTTTAGTGTACCTGTTGGTGATGAGGACACATGGTCCGATACTGCTACCAAGGAATTTGATGCTAATGTAAAAGCACACTATGCATTGCTTCAAGCCTTAAATGATGATGACATAACTAGGGTTAGTCATTGCAAATTCGCCTATGAGATTTGGTCACACTTAGTGGTCACACATGTGGGGACATCACAAGTCAAAAGAGCTAAGATTGATCTCTTTCGTTCCTAATATGAGAATTTTACCATGAATGAAAATTATTCTATTGATGACATGGTTACAAAGTTTACTAAAATCACTAATGGTCTTACTTCTCTTGTTGATGCTTTTGATAATGACCAAAAGGTGAGGAAGGTCATTCGTGCTCTATCACCATCATGGGAGGTCAAGGCTATAACATTAAAAGAGCTAAATGACAAGGAAGAGATGGAGCTTATAGGTCTTATCGGCAACATTAAGACTCATGAGATGGAGAGGAAGGCTAGTGAAGAAATGACGCTCCAAAAGAAAAAGATGATTGCTTTCAAGTCTACTCCGTCCAACGATGATGAAGAAGAAGATGATGATGAAGAACTTTCCCTCCTAATGAAAAATCTAAGGAGGATGAACAACAAGGCTAAGTTCAACAATAGAAGATGATGGTAAGAGAAGGAAGACAAGAAAATTATTTGCTTCGATTGTCGGAAGCCAGGACACATTGTTGCGGAATGCCCGAAAAATAAAAGCAAGCCATCTACCTCAAAGAAGCCCTACAAGAAAAAAGCTCTCAAAGCAATATGGGATTCAAAAAGTGAATCCGAAGAAGAGGTGGACATGGCAAATGTGTGTTTCATGGCTAATGATAACACACCCAAGGTAACATCCGAACTATCCTTAGATGATTGTGAATTAACAATGAATGAATTAGGTGAAGTTTTTGAAGAACATTCTCATAACTATGATTTTCTTAAGAAGAAATATTTGAGAAAGAAAAAGAAAAATGAAATTCTTCAAAATCAAATTGTTGTTCTTTCAAAAGAAAAAGAGATTTTGTCTTCCACACTTACTCTTACACAAAAAGATTTTGATGCATACAAAGTTTCTTGTAAAGCAAAATTTTTTTGATTGATGAAAATAAGATTTCTATTTTAAAAACTAAAATTAATACTTTGAGAAATGTTTTAAAGAAATGTGAGCTTGATAAGGCTAGATTAGAGAGTAGGGAATATGATTTTTATTTATTTCAAATATAATTTTACAAAAATCCTTTCTTTTTGAATTATATTTCATTCCTTAACTAAATCCCATCTATATACCTTGTACAAATATAGAAATTAACCCTTCACTGTTTGGAAGTTTGTTGCTCCAAGATTAAAGAGCAGATTTCTCATGAACACTAGGATCTTCAACCATCCCTTGTACAAATATAAGAGCAGCAGATATTATAAAAGTTTTACTTTTTTGCATTACGATTCAAGGAGGTGGGCGGAACTGCGGAAGTGGGAAGTGTCATTTCCCACTTCCGCTGTCCATCCAAACACCAAAAAAGGAAAATGGAAAAATCATTTTTTCTTTTCTTTTTTCCTTTTACACAACCATTTCGTCACTTTCAAGGTGCTACAGTTAATTTTGTGGTTATGTAAATCTCATTTGTAATAAGTTGCATCTTAAAACAGTAAATTTTGTGATAATGTAAATCTTACTTGCATTCTAATTACAGTCTAAATTTTTTTCATAATTAATTTTTATTTTAATATTATTTACGGTCAACTTTATGGTCAACCTTTCCACTTCTACTTCCACATTACCAATCAAACACCAAAAATGATATTACATTTTTCCAATTACACTTCTCAACTACCATCCAAACACCGGAGAAGAAACACAAATTCTCATTTTTCAAAAGGAAAAGAATCATATTTGCTAATTCCTCACTTTCACCCACTGCCAAGATCCAAACGGCCCCGCACGTTTCATTCTTTAACTCAATCACTACTCTTTATGGATATAAAAATTAGCCCTTTACATCTTAAAACTTTTTGGCAACAAGATAAGAGTTGATTTCCTCTTCAATGTAACACCAGGGGCTTTACTCATGCCAATGTCCTCTTTCGACAACCCCTTCAGTGACTCCAAATCGAAAAGATAAAGAAGATTCGCTAGAGTGAGCTCAATGACCAGAATGCCTGACTGCTTCCCAGGGCATATTCGACGTCCTGCACCAAATGGTATAAATTGAAAATCATGGCCCTGATAATCTATAGAATTGTTCATGAACCTGTCTGGATATAATTCATCAGATCTTTCCCAAACATTTGGGTCTCGTCCTATTATCCATGTACTGATAAGCAACCTTGTCTTGGCTGGGATATCATAGTCGTTGCTTTTGCAATCTTGTATGGTTTCTCTTTGAAGGAGCAGCTGTCCTGGTGGTTGCAATCTCATCGTCTCCTTGATAATTGACTTGAGGTAGTGAAGTTGATCAAGATCACTCTCCACTACCTTCTCTTTGTTGCTTATGAGACTTCTCACTTCATCATGTGCTTTCTTCATGACTTCTGGCCCACTCTACTACTGCAGAGGATGTGTCTGTCCCAGCAACAAATATGTTCCACAAGATATAAAAGAATTGGTATAACATACGAGGGAGAATGAAAGGTCAGATGTGCAGACTATGGATACATACTTAAAGAGTGATCCTTAATTAATAAATCTACGATGATAAATTTAATAACTTACTTTTGCCACCTGTGACCACACATGTAACAAAAGATTTATTAGTTGAAAATATAAACCCATTTTGGAGGTATTCTTAATATAACTGACGGCGCTTTATTTTTTTTATTTCCTCTCTTCTTTTCTATCTGTAACTCTTACAAGATTTTCATCAAACATCTTAAATGTTGTTTCCAACTCTATCTAAGAATTAAATGTATTAATTTTATCATTTTAAAATAGAACCAAATTGGTGAGGAACAATTTAATAAATAAAAGGAGAGCCAAAAGAATTAATAAAATAAATGGAAAAGGTAAAATTACAAGGTGTTTTTCAATTCCCTTGTTATCTTCAAAGTATTGTTTAACATCCTTCTAAATTGCTTTTTGTTGTTAATATCGCTCTGGCATCTCTTTTTTTCATTCTTTAATCTATTTTATGTTACTTTATTATATGAAGTTACTATCATTTTATGAGTTTTCGAGAAAATTAAGAGGGAGATTTTGTGCAGAGAGCGTTGCTGAAGCTCAACAAATTGATGGAGGTTTACGATCAAGGGAAGGTTCGCCGGGCCCGGTGGGAACTATCTTAAATGGCAGAAGCCAAATAACACAGTAATCATGTCCCTTCTCCCCCTCTACATGTGCATAAAGCAGAGAAGAGAGGCTTTTCCACTGTGTAAGACATATGCAAGCTCAGGATTATAATTGTTAACTGAGACAAATGAATACTAGGGAGAAAAAGTTGAACAATTTGTGAGTACATGGTATAAGTATATAATAGGATTACTGATTGCACACATTTATTGCATTATTCTTTATTACATATCCACATTTATCATATAATAAATCTGCTAAATTCCTTATCTTAAATGTCTATTTTGTAGAAGATAATCATGGAGAGAAAGAGAATAAAATCAAATAAATATCAGTTAATTCAAATTTAACTAGATCTATTTGGTTAGAGGAGGATGATCCCAAATCCAGTGGTTAAATTTAATTTTTGGTAAATCAAGTGGTTAAAGCTAAAGATCAAATGAGGATAATGTCAAATACAAAGTCCAAATCCAAAGAGATAAACGGATAGAGAGAAGATCAACGGATGAGATGAAGCAATTTTGACTCAGATTCTAGCTGGATACATTTTATATTTGAATCATAACTTTCGCTACTAGAGCTCAAATCTGCTAATTTAAAATGATCCAGAAAGAGGACTTACAGGGCTACAACTCTTAAGTTGATCATTATTTTTAATTGTATCATTTGATAAGTTATATTTGACAATCAATACGCCAATAAGCTGCAGATCAGAACTGAATATCTACATCAATTCAAGTTTGGGGATAAGGGAATGATTCAAATTCAGAAATAGTCAGCTTTTCTTATCTTCATACTCCTCTACCTTCTGCATTTCTCCTATAAATATCTGCAATCTCAAAGGCAAAGAGGAAGACGACCAAGCATAAATAGATTTTAGGCCAGTTTTTCATTCTTTTTAGTGTAGGTTTTTATTTTCTTTGTATGTAATTTTTATTTCTTTGTAAGCATAGGTCAGATTGAGATTCATTAAGTAAGAGAGAGAGGCTTGTGTTGAGAGTGACAGCGATGTACCCTCCTCCTTTCTTCCATCGTTTCTGCAAGCAATAAAAGGTAACTTTTTTTTATGTTCGTCTTTACTTTTGTTTTCTTCTTCTTCTTTCTACTTTTCTTCTTTTGGTTATGATGAGCATCCAAGTGAATCTAGAAACATCAGTATAGCCATGTTTTTGTAAGTGCCACTGATATTTCATGATGATGTTCTCCTCCTCAAGATTCTGTATCATTTCATTCTTGTTCATCTTGATGATGCAATGCGAATGGGGACAGAACTCGATCTTATGGATTATGCGTTGATCACCTACGAAGGAAGGTAAAATATGTAAGGGTTCCAAGTAAGTCATCAATCAAAGGAGGTAAGTTTTTCTTTTAGGTTTTCTTTTCTTTTAATTTTAGTGTAAATTACCAACACCATAATCTTCTAAAATTCTTTTAATCTTTTTTCATTTCTTTGTATATATCCACTTCCATTTTCTCCACCTTCTCTATCTTTCACTTTCTTCCTAACTTAATTGTAACTCTTTTTCATTTTCCTTTTAAGAACTAAAAGAAGATCTTTAACCATTCTTTGTAACCTAAAAGAGAGCTTACTAAAAAAAGCTTCCATCGCTAGTCCCTCCTTATGGATCACGACCCGCAAAGCCACTTACTATTGCGGTAGTATTGAGAACTTGCACATCTCTATTTTAAAGTTCTGAAATTCTGTATTCTTGTGTGCAGGTAAAACCTCAATCAATTACCTCAAAGCTACAGTCAACATGACCTGCTTAGCTCCAATATTAAAAAGTAAGAAGGATCAGTAAAATCTTATAAAAAATGGCATGATACAATACCTTCTTATTTATTTCTAAATAATTTTAAAAAAAATAGTTTTATAGGAGGTAAAAAAAAAGTGGAGATGGAGAGGATACAAGAGTAGTAGGATACTAGAGAAGTCGATGCCTTCTGATTATGCTCAGACCTTTCTTATATAGATCTAGAAATAGGCCTCAATTTATTGGCTGACATAGATGATTAGTGCTGACTGATGCCATTGCTTATGTCAGATATCAATAATGGAGGCGACTGGTGCTGTCGTCATTGGTAATATCATGTATGAATAATTGAGCAACATTCGCCATTGCATGCATCATATGGCAATAATTTATGATATTTGTCATTGTTGCTGTCTTTAGCCTTGTGGAATTATTCCTTAGTGGACCAGAGATCCCATGCTTTTGTTCACCATTATGTGCTGAATTATTGGATGATTGATTATGACAGTTTTTCATTTATGTTCTTTCATAATTTGGAGAAGGTGGAGCGTGGACTGAGTTAAACGAAGAGTTTTGAGTCAGTTCTGCATTTAAGTTATAGCGGAAATTTGTTTGATTATGACAAATTCTAAGTCTGATCCCGACCAATTTAACTATGGCTTGTGTTTACTATAAAAAAGTTAAATTGTACTCCCACACTGATGCAAGAGGGGACCATTGGGCCTTAGAACTTAGAAGGAATCTAATTAGATGAAGAGAAAAGAAAAAGAAACAAAAAGGAAATAGAAAAATGATTAGTATTTCTACTTTGACTCTTTTGGAGGACTTTGACCTAATTAAAATCTACATTAAGGGCCTAATTCTCTTTCTCTTCTTTGAGTTCCTTACAGCTCATTTTTTTTCTTATTTATTCGAGAGTTTTAGGGTTCTAGAGAGTTTTTATTGGAAATATATAGGTGATTATAGTTTTTTTTTGAGAGTTTTTATTTTTTTTAATTATCTTATACTCTTTATGTCATACTGGATTCTCCTCTTTCTTCATTCGTGAACATATGGTGCTAGCAGTATATCACATAAATTTGCGCCTTTTTCTTTCCCTGCATTATTTTCTCAATAAGTTTATTGTTAATTTTAGGTTTCTGGGTCCTGTGTCATTACAAATAAGACATACTATTTGGTTCTTATCTACTTCAAAATTTTAATATTTAATTTTGATAAACTAAAGTAACACACGGCATACATGTCACTTTTTATTCTATAACTAATAAAAAAAATTCAAGCCAACATACAATTTCAAGCCGACTTAGCATTGCTCTTAAGCGGCTTTACACTTTCTTCCCTAGTGGAAGGTCGTGGGTTTGAATCTCTTCATCTGTGGACTACGGTGAGTGAGGAGATTTGCTAATTAAATTTACAGGGTACACTAAGGCATGTATTACGTAATGATTCGACTTCAAGGCATACAAAGCTCACTGAGCTCGACTAGTGGTTCGTGGAGGCTCACTTATGATATACAAACGCTGCACATGGAGACTACTAACAGTTTTATAACGACTATTATTGTTATTCATGAATGTGCACCAAGCATTTCTTTCTCCCTCATGAGAATTTCTTTCTCTGCTATGATTAGAGTTCTTTTCTCCCATTTGGAGATCTATGATTTAAGCCTATGGGCCTTTCCCCAAAAAATGAGCATATAATTTCAAGTTAGAGATATAGTTTAGGATGAAATTTTTTGTAAGAAGCTAATTTGGAATTGTTGTAGCAATGGGTTTTTAATATAAGGAGTTGCAAGTATAAGTAGGGATTAATCTAATAGCAAATATAAGCTAACTAGGACAAAGAAAACAACACACCAATAAATAATATAGTTCGGTCAATGTGACCTAGCTTCATGGGAGAAGACAGTAAAAGTAATCCACTAATCAAAAAAAAAAGAATACAAAGAGATTACAATTCTAATCTTACTTGCTCAAACCCATAATAACCAATTTATGATAGAACAAAATGAAGGAGAGAAGAATGAGAGCATGGATAAAAACCTTCAGCTTGCACTCTTCTTCTTCACTTGTTCTTTTACAGTTCACCACTCGTAGCATTCTTTTACATAGGAGGTAAAACCTATCAACATCTAACACACATTCCCATCCGTCCATCCTACAAGTCACTTTCATTAGGTGGCAGAATTATTTTTCTAAGGTGGCTAAATTAATTCATAAGGTGGTTAAATTAATTCGTAATGTGACTATTTAATAAGTATAATTATCAAGGATGGCTTGATTAAGACTACACAGACATGCTTGCATGCATGCTTGTGCATTCAAGTCACTTTCAAAAGGAATTTTTAAGAGTAGGAAAGTAAATGCAAGACTATTAATAATCCTGGTGGCACAATCACAATGAAGGATAAGAAGAGGGGAAAAATTTTGGCGTGTAGTGCAAGCAAGATTTCTTCCAATGGCTTGAAATATTATACGAGTATTGCTCCCAGTTATATCGCTTTCCTAATGGTCATTATTTTTTACTAAACAAATATTATTGTCAAATAAAGCTATTTGAAATCTCTATTGTGAACTATTGGTCTCTATTTAGTGGTCCAAATTAAATCCCTTCACCAAAATAACCTTAAGAAAAATTAAGAAAAATAAAAAAGCTTCAGTAAAATTTCGCTTTCTGCCTGCCAATCCAATTTGCATTGGGTCCAATCTCTTATTGTGTGTGAACCAGTGAAGTCATTCTCAGTCTACTTCGTCTTTTGTCCTTTGCTTTGCATGATTCTTAATTTTCACACTTAGGTTTTGTTAGCAACAAAATTACTCTAGTATTTCTTCCCAACACTCTTTCAGAGTAGGAATTATGAGATAATGATTAGATTACTTTTCAAGAGAAATTTTGAGATTTTTGAAAAAATATTATGCACTTTGCCCGCTTATTTTTAGGGACAAGTGCTTAAATTCTACATTAATTTTGAAGTGTTGGAGTTAACTTTTCTCTACCCAACTCTCCTCTGTTTTTTTTTAAATTTCTCTTCCTATAACCTCTAAATATTAGTCCTCTAATTCCACTTGTGAAACAAAGCCTAAGGGGTTCAATTTGAGTAGGATATTAATTTCATTTAGGAGAAAATCTTTAGTTTTCTGACAAACAATTACATGATTTTTTTCAACCAGTTACACGAGTTTTCTCAATGCATATATAAGAGGTGCGTTAGAAGCTTTAATTTTTTATTTTATTTTTATCAAAAGTCTTGGCTTTATTAGATTAGTAAAATATTATTGTTTGTAATATGTATCATCTCAATTAAAATGAGGGAGATCATATTAAAGTTCATGTCACTACACAAAAACTCCAAAGAGATTTATATTTCAACACGACCAATAATCATAAATAGCCAAATTACTACAAAGCTTTGCAATGTTTGTGAAGGCTCTATTTCTGACCCGGATTTGACTCAGTCAGCCCGATTAAAGTCAGGCTTAGACCAAGCATTTATAATTCATAAAGGGGTTTTCGGCAAAAATCGGTTCAGGTTTTTGCTTAAGGTTCCTGATGGGCTCGAATGAGACGTTGTGTTTATGAATTTTTAATTTTAAATTTAATCTTTGAGGAATTGTACAATAAATAAATATTTATAATCTATTTCTTGTTTTATATTGAAGATTATTGCGCTATTGAAATAATATTAAAATAAATTTATAAAGTAGTGAATCTCTTATGGTCATATTATTGGAGAACTATACTCTCTCTTTATATTGTTAAGAGAACGAAATGCAATATAGTTTTGGTTAAATGGTAAACATGAATTACCCGTTAATTATTCATACATATCAATATTTTTTCCCATTTATTTGCTCATTCTAATCAAGATCAAATCTGAGATCAAATTTGGCAGTTGCTTGCCATATTCTCTTGACTCTCTTAAAACAAGTAAGAAGATCAGGGGAGATCTTTCAATTATTTAGAAAGAATCAAAACAGATTAGGAGATCGATGCTACCTGCTATTCCTAGCGTCGCAGAAGCTGATTCTAACCTCGCAGCAAGGCTACTTTTCAGATTTAAACAGATTGACTCAATCTGTTTTCAGACTTTTAATAGACAATTATACCCCTGCTCTCCCTATAAATAGCCCACCAGAGACACAAGGAGAGGAGAGGCGCGCACAGGCACAGAGACGCACAGAGAGAGACGGCTAAACAGAGATCTATTCTCTTACTTCCAAGAATTCAGAGAATTTAGAGAACTGCTTCTCTAATCAGGGTGCTGATACCCTAAGATCTTCCTCTCAAGGAATCTCCGGAACCAGGCGAGAAGGAATCCCAAGTGAAGGCAGTTTGAGAAGTAACAAGAGGGTTCTACCAACCTTCTGTTCTCCGATTCTCCGAACCAGGCGAGAAGGGAATCTCATTGATCGCATCGTCAAAGGGACAAAGTGGTCGCGCGCTGACCAGACTCCTATCAGCACACGTCTCCAGAATCTCAGAGGAGATATACTTGTAATCTTTTGTGTTACTTGTAATTTAGCTCCTCGACCCTTTTTTGTAAGTTTTTCCCTTTGCAAAATCAATGGAAAACAAGATGGCGACTCCGTTGGGGATTGAATTCTCTACTGTTGAGAATCAAGTGTCGCAATGCGACGAACAGACCTTCGGGTCTACTTCTGAATTTAAGGAAGCCGGTGTAACCAGAGCCCCTCTGGCTAAATCTTCGAAGCAAATCTCTGTGAAGACAGATAAGGCACCTTACGAGCCTACCATGGTCTTCTGGCGCAACAAGGAAGCAGGCTCGCAATGCATGGGTCGAAATCTTCAGCCTGTCACCTTCGAAAACCTAGTCGTTCACTTCGACCAAGGAAAATTCGAAGAACTCCTTTCTGGGGGTGGTCCAATACTCCATGCACGGAAGCATAGAAAGGTCTCCATGGCCAAGGTTTCGGAGCAGAAACCTGAAGCAGAATCCTTCCAACACCTCCCAGCCTCGCGTGTGGCTAGTCAGGTTCCCTGCGAACCTAAGTCTCCTCTTTCAAAGCAGATGTGGAGGCCAAAGCAGAAGGCTCTGTATGAAGCCTCAGGCGTAACTACGTCACAAGTTCGTCTCTCTCGCGAAGAAAAAGGCAAGACGCCTACCTGTTTCGACGAGACTGCTAGCCGCGAAGTCACAACGGCGACCATGCCTTCGCCTAATTCAGGAGCAGTAACTCCTCGCGCCAGCCTCGTTCTTATGAGCGAAGCTACTGATGGTGTGCCAAACACAGTACCTCAGGGTACGCATGATGTTCGCAGCCGCAAAGCTGGAACCAAAGCACCACAGTGTGCTTCGTTCCCCAGTTCTCCAAGTACTAAACTCGCTCTTCGCGGCGAAGCTAAGGGATTGCCCCTAAGTGCTGATAGCGGTGCTTATGCAGCTTCAGCGCCCAAGGGCATTTCCAAAGCTTTTAGCAGCAAATTTAGAGCCAAGGCACTATCTAGGGCTAATCACCTTCGTAGCAACATAGCGGATAAAGCACCACAGCGTGCTTCGCTCCCCAGTTCATCAAGCGCTAAGCTCGCCCTTCGTAGCAGAGCTAAGGGTTCGTCCCTAAGTGCTGACAGCGGTGCTTATGCAGCTTCAGCACCCAAGGACATTCCCAAGGTTCTTAGCCGCGAAGTTAGAGCTAAAGCACTGTTTAGTGCTAATTACCTCTGCGGTGATGAAAAGAACATGACATCATTCTATGTGCAATCCAACAGAACCTCTGCACTGGATCGTTTAGGCCCAACTGGGTCTGACTTGCGGGAATTCTTGACAAGCAAACGGGAGTCCGAATCTTTCCAAACTTCTCCCTCCTATTGTCAACAAGTGGGATGTCAGTTGGTGACAGTCCACTCAGTCCATTGCCGGTTAGGACCAATCCCCGCTACTCCTCCAGCCCGACGATCAGTTTTTGATCGACTGTCGGTGCAAGCTCCGGTAAAACATCGCAAAAGGAGCTATCACAAGATCTGCCCTCTGCATCCGTTAACATGATCGGAAGAGGATGAGAGCTGCGTAGGGGCAGACGAGCATCGCACGACACTCCCTATAGTTCTCCAGATCTGGATTATAGCCCAGGCCTTGGTGAAGTCTTGGTACATGAAGAGGGTGTCTTTCGGAACACCAGATCTAGGGTTGCAATACCCTACAGTTATGAACAACCATCTTCCTCAACTGCAGTAACCTCACCAGAACCAATGAAAGGATTAATCCAATGGTCTGATGAAGAGGACGAAGATAGTGGGTATGCCTCTTCGGCAACAGTCAGCTTGGTACGAACGGATAGAGTATCAGTGAATATGGCTGATAATGGTAATGATGACCTTCGTCGACGGTTGGAAGCTCAGGAGCAAACTTTCAAGACCCAGCAAGAAGCTTTGGATAACATCCAACAGATGCTCGCTGAACTCCTCAATAACCGGAATAACAATGATACCGGGAGTAACCATGATGAGAAAGAACATCTTAGTAATGAACAACAAAAGACTGAGAAGTCAAAGGAGGGTTCTTCTTTAGACGCTGAGATTGGGCTCTCAACAGAGCTAAAAGAAGATTAATGTGAAGCTAGATGAGGAGCCTTTAGCGGAGCTAAAAAGGAGCTTCATTCGAAGCTAAGAGATGAGCCCACAGCGGAGCTAAAAAGAGCTTCGTACAAAGCTAGAAATAAGCTTGCATCGAAGCTAAAAATTAGCACTTGATAGAGCTTGAGTTAGCTTCTCAGGCGAAGCTAATCCATTTGGGCTTAAGTGAGACTAAGTGTTGAGCCCACTTAGCCTTTGAGCTTCTTCAGAAAGCAGTACTTTGTTCACTGTCTGATTCACTGGATTAGTGGAGTTCAAGTCACTGGTTTGTCCATCATGGACAGTAAGGTCTTCAGCCTGTCTGTGACTTATCTTTTAGGAGTGACGATAAGCTAGACATTGTTCGGACTGGTTGTAGAATTGCTTTGAAATTTGTCTTTTTGGAGTGTCAATAAAACCCCCTTTGAAGTTTTCGCGAATCTGTAATGGATTGGTGCAGATTTTGAAACACTTTAAACTGAAATCCTGTGACCTAAATTTTGATATTACTTAGGTTCGAAAAGTCCATTGAACTGAATGCAAATGCACATTTGAACTAGGTAGCCAAATTGGTTGACCTAAAAAAATTCTATATGGAATAAGTGTAAGCTGTCCAAATCACTAAGGACAAGTCATCAGATGCGAACCTCACTTCAATGCGAAGGTCGCGTTTCAAACTAAAATGCGGACCTCACATCCACAGAAGCACTGAGACTTCAGACGCGAGCCTGAGTAAACCCGCATTGAACGTGAGTCTAAGTAACTCTGCGTCCCGTCTAACGCGAGTCTGAGGAACTCTGCGTCTCACGTAGGGTCTGAGCAATCTCGCTTCCCATTTCAAGAGCAGGTCTGAGAAACCCTGCGTCTCACTTCAGACGTGGGTCTGAGAAAGCCTGTGTCTCATTTCAAACACGGGTCTGAGCAACTCAGCGTTCTAACTGAGACGCTCACATTTACTACAAGCAACGCGAGGTCCGTGTCCAGCGCGAGACCCGTGTTTCTGTTATAACTGGACCTCATTACTGGGTCAATTAACTCCCCACGTAATATGGGAGTTAATCCCTACTATGGAGGAATTTTAGGGGACAAT
This sequence comes from Agave tequilana, assembly GCA_038442645.1. Lineage (NCBI taxonomy): Eukaryota > Viridiplantae > Streptophyta > Magnoliopsida > Asparagales > Asparagaceae > Agave > Agave tequilana. The sequence continues at coordinate 29,197 of JAVJIF010020238.1, read as the reverse complement.
AATACCCCTTTGACTCCCTATAAATAGCCTAAGGAGCTATGAAGGGGGGGCTTTTCTGAGATTGAGAGCTGAGAATTCTCAAACTCAAAACTTCTTTCTTTTTGGAGAGAGGGAGAAAAAGAGCAATCAGTGGACTCTAAACACTTGGTGTATTAAAAATAGAGCTCCCTTTTGATTGATCTTTGAGAGCATCCTGAATAGAAGTTTGACATTCGGTCGGTCAACGGAGAACAAGAATCACTCTCCATCGCTACACAAAAAAACCCAGCCTTAAACAAAAGGGAGAACCAGTTCTTCTCCCCTCTTTTGTAATCAAAATTGTTCCATTGTAACTTTTCAGCTACTCAAAGAAACTTTACATCGACCCACTTTTTTGATCAAACAAAAGATGGTGACTCTGCTGGGGAACTCTTTCTCTACTGACGAGAATGTCATGGCGCAAGCCGATGTCCGGCTCCTCGGGAAGACGGTAGAATCCCTCGTCATTGAATTTGACCAAGAAAAGTTTTGAAGAATTCCTTCCCTCAAGCTCCGCCAGTCCCAAGGCAATGCGGCAAGATCGCAAAGTCTCTTCGGACACTCGCTCTTAAATCTCTTCGAAGATTACTCCTAAAGTGGCTTGCACCACTGCCCACAGTGCAGGTGGTGCCACTTCAGAAGAGCTTCTGAAAATCTCTCGTGCAGCTCATGTGGCCCGCGTCAACGTCTCTCAGGAGACCCACAGGGCGAAAGCATCGGCACACGATCAAAGTGACGGTGAAGATCAATTCTGCTGTCCTTCTCTCCAAACTTTGCAATTCCAGGTTATCGGGGGTTTCCAACTACCCCTGCGGCTTAACCGGAATGCTGAACATCGAGGAAGACATTGTAATATCCCTATTTTTTTAAGTACTGTATTTAAATAAAATATACTGGTATTTTAATATGTACATGTATTTATTAATCATTAATTATCATGTGACTTATTATTACTCGTTGTTATTAATATCTATATTATTATTAATTATTTACTTGATATTGTATTAAGGTGTCGTCATTATTATTACTATTGATATCATTATTTATATTTTTTCATGTGTGTTATTTCAAGCAATTTTCCTTCTCCTTTCATTTCTTTCCCTTGTATTTTTCTCTACTTCTAATCCTATACCGGACTCATAACCCATTAGCATTCATAACCCAATCCCCATGATCCGAAACCCGTTAACCCATAATCCCAAATCCTAACCACAAGATCAAATCCTAACTAACCTATCTATATACTAATCCTAACTGATTTAGATTCTCAAATCCCACCAACAACCGCATCAAACTCCTCCACCCACGCAACACCCCCATCCGGTCTCTCCCCTTGGCCGGCAGCCCAGGCCGCCCCACCACACAGCAGCAAGAGTAGGCCACGCAGCAGCGAACCAGCAGCCCGACGCAGCAGCAACAACAACGACAAAGACACGGGAAAACGAATCACCCGCTGCTGATGATGCAGACGCCTCCCGATTTGATTTCAATCGGAAGGCTTCATCAATCGGGCTGGCCATCCAGATACATCTCGCAAGATCGCCAGGCTCGCTAAACTAGCAAAGAGGTCATCCAGACTGGTGTTGTTCCCCGCTTCGTTGAGTTCCTTACAAGGGAGGACTATCCCCAACTGCAGTTTGAAGCTGCTTGGGCGCTTACCAACATAGTGTCTGGTACGTCAGAGAACACCAAGATTGTGATTGATCATGGTGCTGTTCCAATATTTGTGAAGCTACTTGGTTCCACCAGTGATGATATTTGCGAGCAGGCAGTGTGGGCATTGGGCAACGTAGCTGGTGTTTGCCCTCGACTTGTGGAGCTTCTTTTTCATCCTTCTTCACCTTCAGTGCTCATTCCTGCCCTTCGCACGGTGGGCAACATTGTTACCGGAGATGATGTGCAGACACAGTTCATTATCAATCATCAAGCACTTCCTTGTCTTCTGCAACTCTTGACACATAATCACAAGAAAAGCATCAAGAAGGAAGCTTGCTGGACAATTTCAAACATCACAGCTGGAAACAAGCAGCAGATACAGGCTTATATGCGTGGTGGGAACCATTTTCTTGCACTCCGTGGACCGCCGTGGATCACCGTAGGCGAGAGCGAACGCGCCCGTGCCCCCATGATGTGAGTGTACTCTCCTTCCTCTTTCTATTCCTCTCATTTTATATACATTTGATTAAGTTTATAATTTAATGTGTATAGAGGTAGTGTAGAACCTGTATACTTTGATGTGTGCATGAGTGAAGCATGAGTGCATTTGATAGATTGTGGGAATAAGTGTCAGTGTATTTCAATTGCAGGTGCAGGTTTATTAGTCGACTTGCCCACTTGTTTAGTCGACTAATACCCCTGTTGGTCGACTTACCATAGCCCTTTAGTCAACTAGGTTCCCTTTTAGAATAGTTGTCGACTTTCTGTTGTTGACTGGAACTTACCCTAGTCGACTACCCCATTCCCTATAGTCGACTAATAACTTACCATAGTCGACTTGCCATTCTTGTAGTCGACTAATATCTTATATTAGTCGACTTATCCTAGTTGTAGTCGACTATATGTTTGTCTTGTAGGTCATGTACTCTCTGTTTCTGGCTATTACTCATGTTAGTCGACTTGCATTTCCTATAGTCGACTAGTACTCCTATACGAGTAGACTTATCATAGCCTTAGTCGACTAGTTTCTGTTCTGAAGGTTGTGTAGCCTCTGTGTTGATCAATACTTATATATGTTAGTCGACTTTCCTTCCCTGCTGGTCGACTAGTACCCTTTATAGTCGACTTATTATATTTGTTAGTCGACTAACACTTATCCTAGTCGACATGCTCCTTCCCCCTAGTCGACTAACTTTAGTCTGACTACTGTTATTAGATCTTTTATGGATTGAGGACTTTACCCTTGAGTTATGATATTGGCTATAGATGGATGAATAGGATTTTAAGGAATAGATATTGATTGAATTGACCTGACCTGATTGATCTTAGATATATATCTGATATGTTACTGAGCTTTGGGATCCTGTGATTGACCTTGATAGAAATTGATAGAAGTAAGAGTGTGTGATGACTTTGATCAGACTGGAGTGTGAAGATCTGAATAGATGTGTCAGAACATTTGCTATTTCAGTTATTGAGATGTGAATATATATTGATGACTTGAGGATCAGAGCTGATTGATAGGGTGAGAGAAGTGATCACTAATTATTGATATATTGAGACGGTGGTTTATTATGCCAGACCACTCGTTATGGATTGATACTCGATGTTCATGATGACTATTGAAATTATGAGCTGGCAGATTCATTAGTATTGTATCCATTACAAGTATGAGATTTTGGGATGGTTATATATATGTGATTGTATATTGGAATGTTACTGTATTATTTCATGTTACTGAAAGTTTCTGGGAAAATATTGTTGACCGTAACACCCTGTACAGTCCCATTGTTCATCGTATACACGGTTACTATTACTGTTCACTGTTACTGATATTGTTCACCGTGTATACGATTACTGATTGACTGTTACTGTACTGTTATCGTTACTATCACCACATCGTCCCAGTGTTATAAGTAACATGGATATTGATTATTTTACTGAATTAAATAATAATGAAAATTGAACAACTTACACCGGGATTGGGAAAATTGATGGAGGAGACAGCGCCTGTATTTTGGGTGGACCTAGGATACAGGTTGCACAACCGACTTACGGTTCCACTGCAGGGTTCCGGGGGATGACTGACATCCCATCTGTTTATTGTTCCACAGTGTTACTGTGAGTTTACTGTTCCATAGTGATATTGTGAGTACTGTTACTGTTACTGACTTCCTGGCGGTAGGGCCTGGGTTCAGTTCCAGGCATCTGGGCCGTGGTCCCGGGTATGTACGGGACCCACCTAAAGCATGGACAATGTCTCCAACCGATCAGTTTCAATAACTGAGGACCTCGATTGGCATGTGTGGTAGGCGTAGTATGGGATGCGTCTATTACATGTGACAATTGGTGTTTGCTGACATAATTAATAATAATAAACTGTTAATGCATTGTGACTGACTGTAATCACCTGATTGTACATATAGATAAGCTGTGATAGATACATGTTTGTACACATGACCAGAATTGTATACCAGACTAGTGACATGCTAGGTTACTCATCTAGATATTAGTTGTTCCCCGTTATCATGACATAAGTTGCTTGTTTACAGATATTTTACTTGTCTTTTATCTGCACGCTTATTCATGTTATTGTTATTCAGTTGTCCGTTTATCATGTTATTTAGTTATCTTATGACTGCAGTTTATATTGTTATTATTTTATGCACATTGTTATATGCACGAGTTCTCCTATTTACACACACACTCACCAGGTCGCTTTCTGACGACCCTAGATTTGCACGTCCAGATATTGGACGCTTGTTTCTATTGTGTAGGTGTTCGATGTGACTGTACGCCTTGCGAGGAACTGGACGCCTTTTCTTTTGATTCTGGTATTCTTTCCTTTCTTTATTCCTGCTATTATTTTTGATTCATGTACACTATCCTTGGCTTCTATTCCATTCTTTTTTTCATTTCAGATCATGTGTAGCCTTTATATGTATTATTGCAATGATCATTGATTATTATGGTTTAGATTTATAGCTTGTTCAGGTTAATTTAGGCTTAGCGTGTATACGTGGGGTATTTTCCTCGCGTATATACGTCGCCGACTCTCGTCGCGACTCCGTTTCTACGTATTTTGGGAAGCGGGGCGTGACAGGGTTTTTTGGTATCAGAGCCAGGTTCACAATAAAATGGACCTGATTCTTACCAGTAACTTGAAATAAGTTATAATTACACTGCAATATACATATACTATCCATACAATGATATTGACTCCACTTTGAATTGACTGTCCACCCTTTGAAAATCTATCTCTTTGATCTTTCGATCTCTCTGATCACATCTCACCCTCAGAGTAATCTTGGTTCCATCTTGATTCCTATTTTTCTTATCGATTCTATTTTCTAATTTTGTCTCTTGAGTCTGGTTGCTCCATTCTGAAGCTGATAGCAGAGATCAGAGCGCGCAGCGGAATCGTGGTGTCCTAGCGAAGCGACGTGGAAGCTTGTTGTTTCTCTCTTGACTTTGATTCTTTTATCATTCCCTACGTTATTTGAAATTTCGAGGACGAAATTTTTATAAGGTGGGTAGAATGTAATATCCCTATTTTTTTAAGTACTGTATTTAAATAAAATATACTGGTATTTTAATATGTACATGTATTTATTAATCATTAATTATCATGTGACTTATTATTACTCGTTGTTATTAATATCTATATTATTATTAATTATTTACTTGATATTGTATTGAGGTGTCGTCATTATTATTACTATTGATATCATTATTTATATTTTTTTATGTGTGTTATTTCAAGCAATTTTCCTTCTCCTTTCATTTATTTCCCTTGTATTTTTCTCTACTTCTAATCCTATACCGGACCCATTACCCATTAGCATTCATAACCCAATCCCTATGATCCGAAACCCGTTAACCCATAATCCCAAATCCTAACCACAAGATCAAATCCTAACTAACCTATCTATATACTAATCCTAACTGATTTAGATTCTCAAATCCCACCAACACCCGCATCCAACTCCTCCACCCACGCAACACCCCCATCCGGTCTCTCCCCTTGGCCGGCAGCCCAGGCCGCCCCACCACACAGCAGCAAGAGTAGGCCACGCAGCAGCGAACCAGCAGCCCGATGCAGCAGCAATAACAACGACAAAGACACGGGAAAACGAATCACCCGCTGCTGATGATGCGGACGCCTCCCGATCTGATTTCAATCGGAAGGCTTCATCAATCGGGTTGGCCATCCATGATACATCTCGCAAGATCGCCAGGCTCACTAAACTAGCAAAGAGGTCATCCAGATGGTGTTGTTCCCCGCTTCGTTGAGTTCCTTACAAGGGAGGACTATCCCCAACTGCAGTTTGAAGCTGCTTGGGCACTTACCAACATAGCGTCTGGTACGTCAGAGAACACCAAGATTGTGATTGATCATGGTGCTGTTCCAATATTTGTGAAGCTACTTGGTTCCTCCAGTGATGATATCCGCGAGCAGGCAGTGTGGGCATTGGGCAATGTAGCTGGTGTTTGCCCTCGACTTGTGGAGCTTCTTTTTCATCCTTCTTCACCTTCAGTGCTCATTCCTGCCCTTCGCACGGTGGGCAACATTATTACCGGAGATGATGTGCAGACAAAGTTCATTATCAATCATCAAGCACTTCCTTGTCTTCTGCAACTCTTGACACATAATCACAAGAAAAGCATCAAGAAGGAAGCTTGCTGGACAATTTCAAACATCACAGCGGGAAACAAGCAGCAGATACAGGCTTATATGCGTGGTGGGAACCATTTTCTGGCTCTCCGTGGACCGCTGTGGATCACTGTAGGCGAGAGCGAACACGCCCGTGCCCCCATGATGTGAGTGTACTCTCCTTCCTCTTTCTATTCCTCTCATTTTATATACATTTGATTAAGTTTGTAATTTAATGTGTATAGAGGTAGTGTAGAACCTGTATACTTTGATGTGTGCATGAGTGAAGCATGAGTGCATTTGATAGATTGTGGGAATAAGTGTCAGTGTATTTCAATTGCAGGTGTAGGTTTATTAGTCGACTTGCCCACTTGTTTAGTCGACTAATACCCCTGTTGGTCGACTTACCATAGCCCTTTAGTCAACTAGGTTCCCTTTTAGAATAGTTGTCGACTTTCTGTTGTTGACTGGAACTTACCCTAGTCGACTACCCCATTCCCTATAGTCGACTAATAACTTACCATAGTCGACTTGCCATTCTTGTAGTCGACTAATATCTTATATTAGTCGACTTATCCTAGTTGTAGTCGACTATATGTTTGTCCTGTAGGTTCTGTACTCTCTGTTTCTGGCTATTACTCCTGTTAGTCGACTTGCATTTCCTATAGTCGACTAGTACTCCTATACTAGTCGACTTATCATAGCCTTAGTCGACTAGTTTCTGTTCTAATGGTTGTGTAGCCTCTGTGTTGATCAATACTTATATATGTTAGTCGACTTTCCTTCCCTGTTAGTCAACTAGTACCCTTTATAGTCGACTTATTATATTTGTTAGTCGACTAACACTTATCCTAGTCGACTTGCTCCTTCCCCTAGTCGACTAACTTTAGTCTGACTACTGTTATTAGATCTTTTATGGATTGAGGACTTTACCCTTGAGTTATGATATTGGCTATAGATGGATGAATAGGATTTTGAGGAATAGATATTGATTGAATTGACCTGACCTGATTGATCTTAGATATATATCTGATATGTTACTGAGCTTGGGATCCTGTGATTGACCTTGATAGAAATTGATAGAAGTAAGAGTGTGTGATGACTTTGATCAGACTGGAGTGTGGAGATCTGAATAGATGTGTCAGAACATTTGCTATTTTAGTTATTGAGATGTGAATATATATTGATGACTTGAGGATCAAAGCTGATTGATAGGGTGAGAGAACTGATCACTAATTATTGATATATTAAGAGGTTGGTTTATTATGCCAGACTACTCGTTATGGATTGATACTCGATGTTCATGATGACTATTGAAATTATGAGCTGACAGATTCATTAGTATTGTATCCAGTACAAGTATGAGATTTTGTGATGGTTATATATATGTGATTGTATATTGGCTAGAGGTGTCTAGACTGTTACTGTATTATTTCATGTTACTGAAAGTTACTGGGAAAAGATTGTTGACCGTAACACCCTGTACAGTCCCATTGTTCATCGTATACACGGTTACTGTTACTGTTCACTGTTACTGATATTGTTCACCGTGTATACGTTTACTGATTGACTGTTACTGTACTGTTATCGTTACTGTCACCACATCGTCCTAGTGTAATAAGTAACATGGTTAATTGTTTTACTGAATTAAATAATAATGAAAATTGAACAACTTACACCGAGATTGGGGAAATTGATGGAGGAGACAACGCCTGTATTTTGGGTGGACCTAGGATACAGGTTGCGCAGCCGACTTACGGTTCCACTGCAGGGTTCCGGGGGATGACTGACATCCTATCTGTTTACTGTTCCACAGTGTTACTGTGAGTTTACTGTTCCACAGTGATACTGTGAGTACTGTTACTGTTACTGACTACCTGGCGGTAGGGCCTGGGTTCAGCGCCAGGCATCTGGGCTGTGGTCCCGGGTATGTACGGGACCCACCTAAAGCATGGACAATGTCTCCAACCGATCAGTTTCAATAACTGAGGACCTCGATTGGCATGTGTGGTAGGCGTAGTATGGGATGCGTCTATTACATGTGACAATTGGTGTTCGCTGACATAATTAATAATAATAAACTGTTAATGCATTGTGACTGACTGTAATCACCTGATTGTACATATAGATAAGCTGTGATAGATGCATGTTTGTACACATGACCAGAATTGTATACCAGACTAGTGACATGCTAGGTTACTCATCTAGATATTAGTTGTTCCCCGTTATCATGACATAAGTTGCTTGTTTACAGATATTTTACTTGTCTTTTATCTGCACGCTTATTCATGTTATTGTTATTCAGTGTCCGTTTATCATGTTATTTAGTTATCTTATGACTGCAGTTTATATTGTTATTATTTTATGCACATTGTTATATGCACGAGTTCTCCTATTTACACACACACTCACCAGGTCGCTTTCTGACGACCCTAGATTTGCACGTCCAGATATTGGACGCTTGTTTCTATTGTGTAGGTGTTCGATGTGACTGTACGCCTTGCGAGGAACTGGACGCCCTTTCTTTTGATTCTGGTATTCTTTCCTTTCTTTATTCCTGCTATTATTTTGATTCATGTATACCATCCTTGGCTTCTATTCCATTCTTTTTTTCATTTCAGATCATGTGTAGCCTTTATATGTATTATTGCAGTGATCATTGATTATTATGGTTTAGATTTATAGCTTGTTCAGGTTAATTTAGGCTTAGCGTTTATACGTGGGGTATTTCCTCGCGTATATACGTCGCCGACTCTCGTCGCGACTCCGTTTCTACGTATTTTGGGAAGCGGGGCGTGACAGATGTCGTGCTCGTCGACAACAGATTGAAAATTATGCAGAAGCAATCTATTCTGTAGATTCTGAATGTGAGGTTTATACCCACGTTTCTTTCAAGCAACGCAAGGACCGCGCTTCTATTCCAGAATGCAAGTCCCACGTTCTTCAACAATACGAGGCCATGTCAAACACGATACCCGCGTTCTACCAGCTCCAAAAAGCAAGGGCCGCATTTTGCCTATCTCAAAATGTGATGCCCACGTTTCTAATTCCACACAACGTGAGGTCCGCGTTTTAGCACCACGCGAGGTCCGCGTAACGTGAAACCAGCGCTAAGCATTGCATGTCTTCAAGACATAAAATGCCAAAAATCATCCCTCGATGTCACTGCGAGCAACTCATCTCAGCAGTGCTCTCTAATTGTCATTGCGACTTTCAGACAAATGAACCTTCGATTTTTAGCCGGTTGACAGCGACTTTTGACTCAGCAAAAAGATGATGATCTCGAAAGAAAAAATCATTCTCCGACGTCGAGTATCCAGAGTAACTGCCAACATGATGGGGCCGTGTTCCACACCAAGCAAGTTCATAGGGAAGTAATTGGCTGTTAGTTTAGAGGAGTTGGGTGCTGATCAATCTCAAGGTTTGAAGGATGTTCTTCTCGAACCTCAAGGGGTCTAACGGCACACTCGGACCCGTACAGAGGCAATGACCCCAGTCGACTGTAGTCTGTTAGCCAGGGGAATTGAGGAATGATGAGCACTTCGCCATCATCGAATTTCAGTCTTCGAATTCTAGCTCGGAGACAACTGCCTTTGCCTACAGGCGGGAACTCCCCAGGGGGTGGCCAAGCGATTCGAAGAGCAAGCCCGAGTCCAAAGGGAACAATTTAATATGATTCGAATGCAGTAAGAATCAATCGACATTCTTAAGCAGATGCTATTACAACTGCTTAAGGATAAAAAGAAACCGAAGGCTAAAACTCCTTCCAAGAAGTCCAAAGGCGAACGGAAGGCGGGAGAGAGCTCGTCTTCTGCAAATACTAAGAGTGAAGAGCATTCCAACTCTGAGCCACCCAAATCTTCATATGAAGAGGAGGATAACTCAGACAACGGGAGCAATTATTCCAAGAGAATAAGCAAATTAGAGCAATGCCTTTAGGCTTATCGAGACAGTCTCCAAGATGTAAGGATAGTCTGATCCTACCCAGCAGAGTGGGACACGGCTCCTATCCTCCCGAGTTCAAGGCACCGACCCTTCGTACTTTTGATGGTAAAGGGTCACCGAACCAACATATATACTACTTCAAATCTCAAACTGGGAATGTAGTATCGAATGATGCCATTATGGCTCATTGCTTGTTTATTCATTGGCACTCTTAAAGGGGTCGCCTTTCAATGGATCATGAAACTTCTTGCCAGCTCAATTAAGACATGGGCTAATCTCGAGAAGTTGTTTTGGGCTCGTTTCTTTGAAGGTGATATAGAAATTTCAGTGCCAACTCTCCTTGTAGCCAAGCAAAAGAAAAAAGAGTCCATCAAAACATTCGTCGAGAGATTTTGGAGCATGGCACTCCGTTGTCCTAGCGGCATGACCCAGTCTACACTAGTTGAGACGTGTCATCATAATCTGCAAACTTCCCTACTCGTTCAAATAGGACTAGCAAAATATCGCACTTGGAAGTAGTTGATACTACAAGGCGAACAAGCGGAAGAGATTGTCGCTAGGGTCATGGCTGAAGAAAAAGATAACAAACCGAAACCTGAAAGTCAATGCAACGCGTACCAGAGTCGTCTTCTCAACCGAGAAGAAGAGATACTCTGGTAACAGAAATCAAGTCTCCTTCAAAAACGCAGTCAATCAGAGGAGGAATGACTCCGACCAGGCACGTGCTAATAAGTCATATTCCTTCAAGGATGAGCACGTGGTCTCTCTGTTCAAGTTACTCCAAAAGAGTAACAGGCTCAAAACTTTGGAGATCAGACGCCCTGAAGAGGTAGGGAAGAGTGAAGATCCCAATTACTATTTATATCACAGGTTGCTAGGGCACCCTACCAATAACTGCTACATCTTTAAAGATGTCTTTCAGGCTCTGATCGATGCAGAGGTGTTGAAGTTTCATTCAGAACAGAAAAAGGTGACCGTCAACATGACGGCTACATCACCAATTCAATTCGGACAGAATCTCCCACTAGCACCAACCGGAGTGGTTCCCATCCCGAAAGGGGAACTAAGAGTGATCAATACTGATCCTCACAACCAGAGGGGGAAAGGCCTTATTCCAGTGCCTACCCCTCGAAGGGAAACAATGTGAGTTCACCCTGACATTGTTCAAAGCCAGCAGTGGATGACTGTCACAAGCAGGAAGTCCAAAGGCAAAACTAAAGCATCCTCCAGTAATGTGGTAAGTATCTCTACAAGAGAAACTGAGAAAGATGTCGCCTCCCTTACTAGCTTGGGAGACGAGGAGTCCGCCTTTGCTGCTGACACAGGCACACCTTCCACATCAAAGACTCAGTCTGGGGTGCAGTAATAGAAACAGTACGGCAAGCCGGTAGTAAATCCCCCACAGCCAACTAAGGAGGCAATCGAGCAGTCTACGAAGTCATCTGTGGAAAAGTAGAAAGAGTTTTGATATATCAAAGCTTTTCTGAAAAGCGGTGCGGGACCATCAACTCCCTTCCGTTTTGATGTCTTGGCTTAACTAGCCAACATCCCTACTTGAATCACTCTCTATGAGCTCCTATGGTTTTTCAAGTCTAGAAGGAACGCACTAAGAGAAGCATTAGTAGATGCAGAAGTTTTTGTAACCAAAATTCCTGCAATATATGAAGAGGAAGATGGCAATCATTGTCACCATTCCTCGAAGCAGTTTTCCTGCATCACCTTCACCAAAAGACATGCAAGTTAAAGGAAAATATGACAGACCGCTGCATTACACATGGTACATTAGATCATTTGAAATGAGTCGCATTCAGGTTGATCCAGGATCCGCGTTGAGCATTATGCCCCGCAGGGTCATGTAGCATTTGAGAATCCCTACCTACCTGCTAAGTGCTACTCAGACGACCATATATGGCTTCAACGCCAATGGTACGCGCACGATGGGAAAAATCAAGCTCAGGTATCAAATTCGGAACCTGAAATCTAAGGTGACATGTTATGTCATTGATGCTGACACCTCATACAATTTGCTGCTTGGATGACTTTGGAGTCACTGCAACTCCATCGTCCCGTCCACTCTTCATCAAGTAATGAAATATGTTAGTGAAGATAGAAAAGTGAAAACGTTGATTGCCGAAAAGCATCCGTTCAAAGGAGTTGAGTATTATTTTACTGATTCCCTCCTTTATTAGGATTCTCTTGAGACTGATGAGTTTCCACACCCAGAAGAACGCGACTCTGCCAATGAAGCAGATACGGAGCAAGAAGGAAATAAGTGTCTCTGGAAATAAATCCTCTTATAATGAGCATTGATAAATGTTAGAACATTGATTTTGATGATAACATTTGTGATGCAGATGCATTGGAGCTCTATTTCAAAAGCTTATGATGAGTTCTAAGTGCTTAAGACTACTCAAGGATATTTAGATATTTTGTGTATTTGATATAGAATGTTAAAATCCTTGAAAACACACACACACACACACATACACACACTCTCTTTAATTATATAGTTGACTTATATCCAAGTATAATCGACTTATATATCCTCTAGTCGACTTGACCCTTTATGTAGTCGACTAAGTCCAGTCTAAAAAAGATATCCACTCTCTGTTTGTTGGCTGTAATCAATATTAGTCGACTACCCTATTCTATAAGTCGACTAATAGTAGTTTCTAGATACTTGCATATCTGTATCATATATCTGATAGTCGACTGATCCCTTCTGCTAGTCGACTAACTCAGTAAAAAATGCCTATACTGGTCGACCTACTCCCTTACCCTAGTCGACTTATAACAGTTTCTGACTGTTAAACAGTTATTGATTTTCTTGTGTTTATCTAACGTTCTGATATTCAAATTTGACTGATAACTTCCCTAACTGACCATTGATTTCAGCTATAAATAGGGATGTTGTCCTTGGCTAAATACACCTATTCAAAATCATAGTTTTCTGTCCAAACTCTATTGAAAAACTCTATTTTCTAGAAAACTAGTTTTCACTTTCATTTTTCACACAATTCCAATCCTGTTGTAAAGAATTCTGAGAGTCCACCTATAAGAGTCCTTGTTCACGATCACATACAAGTTTCAAGGCTTATAGGATATTTTGTAATCACTCAAAGATAAGTATTGTACAAGATTATCTTCTTGGTGTTGAGAAGAGGTGTACAAGAAAATTGTCTTCTGATGTAGAGAAGAGTTGTAGAAATTTGGCAAAGTTGGTTTGTGAAGTGGTGTACAAGGAGTTGATTTTGGGTGTACAAAATCAGGATAAGAAAAATCTCAAGCGGGTTTCTTGGGGACTGGATGTAGGTCACGAGGACCGAACCAGGATAAAATCTCTTGTGTTTGTGTTTGCATATTTTCTGAAATTTATTTCCTTTCTTGCAAGTTATTTTATTTAACGCTATTCATCTTTGTATTTTGTATTCTGTTGACATAATTTTAAATCCTGCAATTGGTATCAGAGCCCTGCATACTCGGTCAACATCCTACAAGGATAGCAACGGAGTTTCCTTCATCACAATTCAGAGAAGGACATTCTACACAATGTCCACCACTATTTAATGGATCAAATTTTAACTACTGGAAGTATAGAATGAAAATCTACTTGCAATCACTCAACTATTAACTCTGGAACATAGTAGAAGCATCGTACACCAAGCCGACCACAAATTACAGTACGTGGAATAAAGAATAAAAGAAGTCTATAAACCTTGATGCCAAAGTAATGAACACGCTTTTCTGTGCCTTGAACAAAGAAGAATTCAATCGCGTGTCAACGGCCATATCTGCAAATCAAATATGACAGATTTTACAGGTAACCCATGAAGGTACTAATAAAGTTAAAGAGTCTAAAATTTCTGTTCTTATTCACAGGTTTGAAACCTTCAAAATGAAGGAGAACGAAATAATTTTAGAAATGATTACAAGATTCACAAACATTGCAAATTCCTTAGTAACCCTTGGAAAGGAATACACTCAAGTTGAAAAAGTTAGAAAGGTTCTTCGTTAATCTGTCGCTAATATTGCACATTCATTAACATATTCTCATACTTATTATAAAATAAACTCTACTTTTTCCTAATTATTGTTTAATTTATTTGCAGGCCCATTCCTAAAGGAGAGTGAAGAGAAATGAGCCCAAAAGCCCATCAAATTCTGATTTAAATCAGAATTAATTCAAACTCAGCAAATCAGGGCAGATCAAGTCGGTCAGATCGGTTGAAAACTAGTTAGAATAAATCCCTACAAATCAATCGGTTGAAGCCAAGGATCAAAGGCCGTTTCGTTACAATTCCGGAGATAAAACTGAAAATCCAGCTGAAGATAAAGTCATATCCCGAAACCTAGACGCTCCACCCCTCGGCTGTGGCCACCTGGCCACAGCAAAGCTGCGGAAACGCGGCATTTGCCGCGGATCCGCAGCTTTGTTAGGGAGTTAGGGGGCGTTTGATCCCCTATCTTCACACGCTCTCCTATGTGGGTTTTTGCCTATAAATACTGGGATTTTCAGAGCGTACAGGGAACGACCAAGCAGAGAGTAGAACTTAGGCTAATTTGTAGTTTGTAACTTAGGTTTTATTTTCTTCATGTAATTTTTATTTTCTTTATGTAACTGAGAGGAGATGATACTTTCATGGAGGAATGAGAGCAAGCTTGTACTGCAGGTGACACTGGTGTAAGTGATCTCTTCTTCCATTGTTATTTGAATTGAATCAAAGTTACTTTTTCTTTTTACTCTTGTTTTCATTTACTCTCCTCTAATGTGTTGAAATCTAAGTGAATCTGTTAGCCTCGAGACTGCTTCGCCATTACAAGTGCCCTTGATGGCATATGGTGATGAACAACTATTCTCTTGCTAGTATAGCTTGCCCTTTTATTCTTAGTGTAGATCGGGAATGGGGAAGATCCTACACGCCATACTTGATCGCCTTCAAAGACAAGGTAAGTCGTAGCTACGAATCCAAGGTATATGAGCACAAAAGGGGTCTAACTTTTAGTTTCTTTCTTTTCTTTTAATTTTTTAGTTTAGAACACCACAATTTTGTTAGCCCAAAGGCCTTCCACCCTAGTTTTGATGATGATTATGAAAAGTCACCTAGAGGGGGGGTGAATAGGTGACAATGCTAATCTATGAACTAAATGCGGAATTTAATAACTTAATGCAAATTACACTCAAGTGTGATCAACAAATGATTCACACACAACCAAGCCAAGCAAATATGAATGCACAATATGAATAAGGCAAGGCACAAAGTAAAGAGAGAGATAGAGAGAGCCAATGGATCAAGCGCAAACAACAAGATATGTTATCGAGGTTCGAGCACCCAGCTCTACATCCCCGCCTTCGACACACGAAGGATTTCCACTAGCTCGTCCACTTAGGACCCTTTACAAGGAGTACCCAACTCCTCTCTTTACAACCTCCTTCCTGAGGCACAAATCCAAGCCAACCAACACAACCTCCTCCTTGAGGCAAACTCCAACAATCACAACCTCCTCCTTGAGGCAAATTCCAAACCAATACAACAAACTCCCAATCACCAACCAATACAAGGATCACCTCTCAACTAGAGGGATACAACCCAAAGCACAAAGCTAAGAAAAGATTGGGTTACAACTTGGTGGTCACAACAACAACACACAAACAACTTCTTCTTCCACACAAATAACCTATAGATATAGATAGTAGATTTTTAGCTCAAGTGTGGAGAAAACCAAGGGATATGAAACCAGCAACTCAAAGAAAAACCTTTGGGAAACAAATGAAATCAAGATATAGAAGTTCAAACAAAAGCTTTTCCCAAAATCCCTTTTCTTTGGTTTTTCAACCCTAATCAAAAACACAAAAAGATTGTTCACTTTGAATCCAAAAACCTATTTTTCTTGCAGCAAAAACACCAGAGAGATAGAAAATTTTAGCCCAAAAATTCTTAGAGAAAAACTCTCTCAAATGGGGTATTTATAGGCAATTTAGAAAACTAGCCGTTTACGGAATATTTGCCAGATTTACCCTGCCGGTCGACCGGCCCGGTCGACCGCCCAACGGTCAAATTCTGAACCGTTGTGGCTACCGGTCGACCGCCTCGGTCGACCGAGAATTCCTGAGAGCCAACAGCTCTCGTCGGTCGACCGCTTCGGTCGACCGGATACAGAGTCAGCCAGCGTGCACGTATCCGTACACGTCAGTCGACCGGAACGGTCGACTGGCTTCTTTGGTGCGGTCGACCGTACCAGTCGACCGGCCAAGCCTGGCAGACAAAAATCAGGTCTGAAATCTGGGGAAAAAATATTATAATAAATCCCACAAAAATCTCTAAAATTCCACAAAAATAGTTTTATCATTTTATATTGAAATACAAACTTGTGTTAAAAATCCTAACACAAATTTCAAACATATTTGACTATTTTTGTGTCATAGAAATTTTGCCAAAAACCAAAAACCGTATTTTCTAAAACCTTGTATTTTGAATAGAAAATACACATTGTCTAAAACTTATCCATGATACAAAAATATGATATTTAAACACTTTGAAGCATATTGTATATGAATAGAAATTCAATATACAAGAAACATATATATATCATGATTTTTGTCATTAAGTCCAAAAATATGTTTTGTTGTAAATACCAAAACATAAAACACATGGAATAGATTATCAAACAAAGTTTGTCTAAACAATTGAAGCATGCATGTATATAGAACAAATCTAATATACATAAACCATGTAAACTTGTTTTGATAAAAAATCTATTCATGAAAACCAAGATCGGTTAAACCTAAAACCGAAAATCAAAACATGAAAGGTGTGTGTTGTGAACTTGAGCTTATCATACTATTCTAATCTTTACAATTAGGATCTAAACCCAGACTAAAACTATGGATACCTAAGTCTTCTTGTAGAGCGCAATCTCCAAGCTAGAGCGCAATCTTCAAGTCGGCTCGATCCAAAAACTCTTGATTCACCGAGCAAGTGCAATGTATGATCTTTGATGCGCGGGCTCTTGAATCAACATGTGCAAGCTTCCAATACATCTTGTTGAAGCTAAACACCAACTAATATCTTGATTAATAAACTGAAACTAAAATCACAAGATAATTAGTACACATAACTACATGAGTTAATCATCATCAAAACTAGAGTGAAAGGCCTTTGGGCCAACAATCTCCCCCTTTTGATGATGACAAAACTCATGGAGTTATATATGCATGGATTAAAGTAAAGCTTCAAAGAAGCTCCCCCTTAACTCATGCATAGGAATAAACAAACAACAAGATGCATATAAACAGGGTTCTTGAAACAAATGAATATGCATATGAAACATGCTATTGATTCCAATTAAAACAAAACAACTAAATTACCAAAACATGCTCTTGATACCAATGGATACTAATAAAAACAAAACTCATAATGCTCTTGATACCAATACCAATGGAGATGAAAAGAACATAAAACTGAAAAACTCATGCATATCAACTCCAATAAATCTTCTCCCCCTTTTTGTCAATCATCAACAAAGGAGTAAAAACAAAAAGATATGAATTCTTCTCCCCCTAAATATATGAAACAAAGAATAAACAAACTACTTCAAGGGGTGAAACAAAAAAATGATACCAATTAAAAAAATGTCAAAGAAGTGCATTATGATATCAATAGAAAGTGATCATAAAAACATTTAAGAAATGCCTACCAATTACCAATTGAAAGTAAGAGGGGCATTGAAAACAAATATGATCCCAATTGAAATTAAAACATATTGAAAATAAAACACATGATACCAATTGAAAAACACATTGATACCAATTTGAGAGAACAAATGCATCTTGATACCAATTGAAGATATATATCTTTATAAGCATATGATACCAATTAAAAATCAATAATCATTCTTAAATCATTTTTTTTTCTCATAAAGTTAGGGAGTGGGAAACAAAACCAATGGTAAACTAAATATCAATTGAAAAATTGAAATGTGAGTTTTCTCCCCTTTATGAAATACCAACTAAACATATGCTTAAGCTAGAAATAAGATACCAGTTGAAAACTAAGTCAATTGAAATAATGTTAAAGCTCAAGCTTAGCATAAGCAAGATAATGATAATGCTTGTATAAAGATACCAATTGAAAATTGAATCAATTGAAAATGATGGTCATTAAAAAAAAATCAAGCTTATCATAAACAAAATTTGTGATATCTTGAAGCACAAATAAATCATCTATATATATATGTAAGAAATAGATACCAAATGAAATTGATACTATATGAAGTGTAAGCATACATATATAAAAAAAACAAAACATATATGAGTATACAAAAGGATGTCAAGATTGATACCAATTGAAAGAATTCAATGATACCAATTGAAACAACAATAAGATCAAGTGTATATCTCATATTCACTACCACCCAATCATGTGCAAGTTTAAAAATGATTTTCATTATAAAGCATACATGAACATGATCTCCCATCCAACCACCCTTTGATGGTAGGAGTTTTCAAAAATAGATTTGGAAATATAGTTTGTTGAAAATCTCCACCTCATGAAGAATATCACAATTAGTTATATGAATCAACTAATACGAAATTCTTCAATAAATCAAAATATATTTCATGAAGGACATGTAAATCACATGATCATCAACACTCAAAACCCATAAAGCCCATCTAATACTCATGAAAAACAAGGTCATGAGAAAACTAATAAGGTGAGTGTATAGGATATATGTGAAACACACTTATCATGAAAATGGACAATCAAGCTCAATATTGAAATTCCTTTAAAACATTTACACATGATAAATTAAATTACTTTTACCAAAAGAAATTTCCAAAAACATGAAACCTATCTAAGATGTGAAATCACCTATTGAAATCATCTTAAAAACATGATATTCATCATAAATGTGAAATCACCTAAAAACATGAAAATCATCAAAACATGATTTAAACTTCAAGGCATATGTATGTCATGTACAAACTAAAGTATACATACATATCCTAAACACAATGAGTCCACAAAAGTATGTGCATGAAGGCACGTGGCTCAAGGATGTACATGTATACTCAATAGTTTGGACAAGATAGACATATACATGAAGTTAAAACAAAATATGATGAATACAAGTCAAATGCAAGAATCATCAAAACTAGACTATACTAATACATCAAGTGAATACAAATGAGCGTTTAAGCACAATCATATATAAAGGTCTATTTATAGCTCACTAGTTGTACAAGTATAAATCCTAGTCTTAATGAAAACTATCATTCAAGCAAGTAGTCAAAACATGAAGCATAAAACGGGTCAACAATCAACATGATCATGATAATCAAAAACATGAATTATTAAAACAAAAAATCATAGTCAACCATATGATTAGCATGACAAAGATATGTGCATTAGAACTATGATCAAACATGATAGCTAAACATAAAGAGAACACAAAATAAGGGTCCATACTAAACATGGGTGATCTCATAAGCTAAACATGCATGTCAAGGGTCTAACAAACATGGCATATATCATACTAAAACATGAGTCATCAAAATAAATCATCATATAATCATAAACATCCAAATGGTCATAATGCAAATGTATGTGCATTAGATCTAGGGCATACATGTTAGTTCTAAACAAGGTGAGAACACTAAATATAGATCCATATGAAACATGGGTGCTCAAGTAAGTAAAACATGTATAACACTAATCTAACTAACATAGCATAAGCATAATGAACAATGAAACAAAACATGCTATGAATAGATGAACATGGAAAGTATGCAAATAAAAATGGGAGTTAGAAAATGATACCAAAACCGATGAAGGTGCATCTCTAGTTCTCCAAAACATGGTGGTCCTCTCCACCTAATTTCCTTGAGAGTGAAGCATCCAAATGGTTCTCCTTTTAGCTTAGAATGCATCCACCTCAAGGCACCAATACCCTCACGTGACGCGAGAGCTCCCACCTACATCAAAAGTCAAAGAGGTGGATCTTAGTACCCATTTCTTTGTGGGTCCACGGGGGTTAGTATCTTTTCTAACCCAAACATAATTAGTTGCTAAATTTCATGATAAATGCGATCATAACAAAATCTAGCAAGGTGGCCTTTTCGACCACAATGTGTACATGTGTACACGTGAGCATACATATGATGGTGGTGATCATGAAAAGCATGTGTATGCCCAGATGGGTGTGCATGCAAGGTTGGAACTTGTTTCTTGCGAATCAAGGTTTCCAATCGTGTGTGATTCATGGCACAATGGCTCAAAGTGGAGCCCAAACTATCAACACTTTTCTTCAAAACAAGTATATCATTTTCAATGTTAGAAGATAAAGTAGAGCATGCAATAGGTGTGCTAGAACATGAAGCAACATTAGCATGGCAAACATCAATCTCTTTTTGCAAAGATTTATTTTAATCAAAACCAAATCCAATTCTCTAGTAATTGAATCAATATCATTTTTCAAAGTAAGATTTCTTTAAAAGTAAAATCCAATTTTGAAGATAAAATCTCATTGTGCTTTACAACATCATCACAATCATTTTTGTTTTTCAAAAATTCATTTCCTTTAAAGCAAGTTCAAGTTGAGATTTAAGTGAGTCACATTCACTTGCAATCTCTTCATTCTCTTGCAAAACCAATTCAAAATTAGAGCATAAATCCTTTAATTCATTTTTCAACACAAGATTATCTTCTTTCAACAAATCATATTTTTCCAACAAATTTTCAAGCTTTGAGCAAGTTCCATATTTAAAGTTTGAACTTCAAAAAACCATGGCAATAGGAACTAGAGCTATCATCAATATGAGAATCCGATTGTACCTCAAGGGAGTTCTTCCCTTGGACCATGAGGCATTGCTCTTCGGACTTTTCTCTTTTAGATCTCCTCATCTTGTTAATTATCCTTGAAAGCTCGGGAGACGTCAAGATGCTCCAAACTGCAAAAGCCGAATCATAGTGATCAAAAACGGGTAAAAGAAATTCATTTAAAGATGCTCTAAGTGCTCTAAGTGCTAATGCATTGGCCTTCTTATGCTTGCTATTATTTGGGAGGAATTCTATGGTAATGGCTTGATAAACTAGATGACCTAGTGTTTTTAAATGCCTAGTCATGTCCACCTTCCAAGTATCAAGTCTAAAATGGTCAAACATAGGAGGGCTAGCCATGAGTGCAAACTAGTATGAGTGCAAATGAAAATGCAAGTGAAGATTAGCAATCCAAGATCACTCCTAGGTGGTTAAACCTAAATATCAGGAGCACTAGCTCTGATACCAATTGAAAAGTCACCTAGAGGGGGGTGAATAGGTGACAATGCTAATCTATGAACTAAATGCGAAATTTAATAACTTAATGCAAATTACACTCATGTGTGATCAACAAATGATTCACACACAACCAAGCCAAGCAAATATGAATGCACAATATGAATAAGGCAAGGCACAAAGTAAAGAGAGAGATAGAGAGAGCCAATGGATCAAGCGCAAACAACAAGATATGTTATCGAGGTTCGAGCACCCAGCTCTACATCCCCGCCTTCGACACACGAAGGATTTCCACTAGCTCGTCCACTTAGGACCCTTTACAAGGAGTACCCAACTCCTCTCTTTACAACCTCCTCCCTGAGGCACAAATCCAAGCCAACCAACACAACCTCCTCCTTGAGGCAAACTCCAACAATCACAACCTCCTCCTTGAGGCAAATTCCAAACCAATACAACAAACTCCCAATCACCAACCAATACAAGGATCACCTCTCAACTAGAGGTATACAACCCAAAGCACAAAGCTAAGAAAAGATTGGGTTACAACTTGGTGGTCACAACAACAACCACAAACAACTTCTTCTTCCACACAAATAACCTATAGATATAGATAGTAGATTTTTAGCTCAAGTGTGGAGAAAACCAAGGGATATGAAACCAGCAACTCAAAGAAAAACCTTTGGGAAACAAATGAAATCAAGATATAGAAGTTCAAACAAAAGCTTTTCCCAAAATCTCTTTTCTTTGGTTTTTCAAACCCTAATCAAAAACACAAAAGATTGTTCACTTTGAATCCAAAAACCTATTTTTCTTGCAGCAAAAATACCAGAGAGATAGAAAATTTTAGCCCAAAAATTCTTAGAGAAAAACTCTCTCAAATGGGGTATTTATAGGCAATTTAGAAAACTAGCCGTTTACAGAATATTTGCCAGATTTACCCCGGTCGACCGGCCCGGTCGACCGCCCAACGGTCAAATTCTGAACCGTTGTGGCTACCGGTCGACCGCCTCGGTCGACCGAGAATTCCTGAGAGCCAACAGCTCTCCGTCGGTCGACCGCTTCGGTCGACCGGATACAGAGTCAGCCAGCGTGCACGTATCCGTGCACGTCAGTCGACCGGAACGGTCGACTGGCTTCTTTGGTGCGGTCGACCGTACCAGTCGACCGGCCAAGCCTGGCAGACAAAAATCAGGTCTGAAATCTGGGGAAAAAATATTATAATAAATCCCACAAAATCTCTAAAATTCCACAAAAATAGTTTTATCATTTTATATTGAAATACAAACTTGTGTTAAAAATCCTAACACAAATTTCAAACATATTTGACTATTTTTGTGTCATAGAAATTTTGCCAAAAATCAAAAACCGTATTTTCTAAAACCTTGTATTTTGAATAGAAAATACACATTGTCTAAAACTTATCCATGATACAAAAATATGATATTTAAACACTTTGAAGCATATTGTATATGAATAGAAATTCAATATACAAGAAACATATATATATCATGATTTTTGTCATTAAGTCCAAAAATATGTTTTGTTGTAAATACCAAAACAAAAACACATGGAATAGATTATCAAACAAAGTTTGTCTAAACAATTGAAGCATGCATGTATATAGAACAAATCTAATATACATAAACCATGTAAACTTGTTTTGATAAAAAATCTATTCATGAAAACCAAGATCGGTTAAACCTAAAACCGAAAATCAAAACATGAAAGGTGTGTGTTGTGAACTTGAGCTTATCATACTATTCTAATCTTTACAATTAGGATCTAAACCCAACTAAAACTATGGATACCTAAGTCTTCTTGTAGAGCGCAATCTCCAAGCTAGAGCGCAATCTCCAAGTCGGCTCGATCCAAAAACTCTTGATTCACCGAGCAAGTGCAATGTATGATCTTTGATGCGCGGGCTCTTGAATCAACATGTGCAAGCTTCCAATACATCTTGTTGAAGCTAAACACCAACTAATATCTTGATTAATAAACTGAAACTAAAATCACAAGATAATTAGTACACATAACTACATGAGTTAATCATCATCAAAACTAGAGTGAAAGGCCTTTGGGCCAACAGATTAACTCATGTAGTTATGTTTACTAATAATCTTGTGATTTTAAGTTTCAGATCCTTTAGCAAGATATTACTTGGTGATTAGCTTCAACAAGGAGTTTAGAAGCTTTTCATGGTGATTCCGGTATCAAAGCTTAAAGATCATACCTTTGCACTTGGTGGATCCCGTTTGGGACCAAGCCGACTTGAAGATGGAAGATCATCAAGAAGACTTAGGTATCCTAGTTTAGTTTAGTGTGTTTTAGATCCATTTGTAAAAGCTTAGTATAGTTGATATGCTCAAGTGCACAAACACACACGTTTTATGTTTGATTTTTGGTTTTCATGAATAGTTGATCAAAACAAGTTTAATTGATATATGTATAGTTACTTCATTCTATACATGCATGCTTAACTTTTAAACAAACTTATTTTGACTTTCCTATTCATGTATTGAAAAATTCAAGTTTGATAAAAATACATGTTTGGTTTTTGGTAAAAATGATAAAACACAAAAATAGTTCATATTGATTGATATTTGAGCTAAACTTTTTATCACATGATTATATATCAATGCAAAATGATAAAACTATTTTTGGGTATTTTTACAAGACTTAAAAGATTTTTAGAAAAATTATTAACTGTGTTTCTGTCCCAGAAAAGTGGCTGACAGGCCAGGTCGGCCGACCGCCAGGGTCGATCGCACCTAAGGCCGGTCGACCCATGAGGTCGACCGACGTGCACAAACTTGTGCACGTTTGGCAGCCACAGGGACGGTCGGCCGGGCGGCAGACCGGACCAGAGAGCTCTGCTCTCTGTTTAGTTCGGTCGGCCGGGCGGTCGACCGAGTTGGCCCAACGGTCATATTTCTGACCGTTGGTGGTTGGCCGTCCGGCCGACCGCTAGCCTGTCAGGCTGCCAGATCAGCCTAACGGCTAGTTTCTGTTTTGGCCTATATAAACCCCATTCCTTTGGGATTTTGGCCAAGATTTTTAGACCTGATTTTCTCCCATTCTCTGGTTTTAAAAACAAGTTTTAAAAAGTGTTTAAAGAGCAAAAAGATTCATTCTATTTTTTTTTAAGTGTTTTGTTATTTTCAAAGAAAATAGGTTTTGGGAATTAGTTTATTGTTCTTCATTTCTATATCAATTTGGTATTTTCCCAAGAGATTTTCTTTGATCAAAACACTTGTTTTTCCACACTTGAGCTATATCATTCTATCCTAATCTATTAGGATCTTTGTTTTGTGGAAAAGAGATTGTTTGAGGTTGTTGAGCCTCTAAGTTGTAAACCCTCCTTACTTTGTGTATCCCTCTTGGTAGAGGTTGATCGGACTGGTATTGGTTTGCTCCCTCTTTGGTAGAGTTGAGGTTGGTGTTTACTCCTCTTGGTGAGGTGGAGTTGGTTGTTGGTTTGTATCCCTTAAGTGTAAGGTGGATTGGTGTTGTTTTGGCTACGGGCCTACCCTCGGTTGTGAGGCGGTGTTTGAGAGAGGAGTTCGGTACTCCATTGTTGTAACAAATCCTCTTCGGTAGAGGTTCCCTCGGTGGGAGATAGTGGATTGGAAATCCTACACGGTGGTGTAGGCGGGGATGTTGAGCTAGGGGCTCAAACCTCGAAACATATCTTTGTGTTTGCGTTTGATCCATTGTCTCTTTACTCTCTCTCTCTCTCTTTATTTAGTGCAAAGCATCATTCATTATTCATATCATACATTGCTTGCATTGTACCTTGCATATTTCATATTGCTATATCTTGTATATGCTTGGTTGTTTGTGTGTGCCTCACTTATACTTAACCACAAGAGCTTAATATAGCACCTCAACTCATATTTAGGGGAATCAAGAGGAGTTAGTCCAGAGCCCTTCACGGGAATTCGGCTACACTTGTGTGTTGTATTAAGTGTGTTGCAAAATTTGCATTAGCTTCCGCATTTAGCGCATTTAGTTTCTAGATTAGCACTTACACCTATTCACCCCCCCTCTAGGTGTTTTTTCAATTGGTATCAGAGCCTACGCTCCTGATATTAGGCTTAACATCCTAGGAGTGAGATTCATTGTTTGCTATATCTATGTTTGCATTTGCTTGTTTGCACACTCATATAGTTTACCATGGACTTCATGACCCACCTAGTTTGACCCTTCCAACATTATTGTTTGGAAGTATAGGATGTCCATGTACCTAAAGACCCTAGGTTTGCATGTTTCCTTGCCGCTACCAAGAGATGTTATCTTGGTGACCGCAAGCATATAGGGGCCAATGCACAAGCCCTTGAGGCCATTAGAAGCACATTAAATAAAGAATATCTTATGCTTGCTTCTAACTTTGATTCCGCATTTGCAGTGTGGAATATGTTGACAACCACCACCTCCAAACTTCAATTGCCAATTCAACCGGAGGAGTCTAGTGGAGAATCCGACTCACAATGCTTAATGGTCCAAGGAAATGACTCCCTTGAGGTACAATCGGAATCTCAACTAGATAGTTTTGATGCTAGTTCTTCATGTGATGATTATGTTGATCCTATGCCTTGAATGAAGAACTATCTATTGTTTGTGAAAAATTGATTGAAAAATATAACGTTTTGAAAAGAAAAGTCTAAGCATTAACAATGATAATAAAAAATTGATTGCTAGACTTGATATTGTTTTGCAAGAGAAAGAGGAGATTGCTAATGAGAGGGATTCATTAAAATCTCAACTTGATCTTGCACTTAAAGAAAATGAGTTTTTGAAAAACAATAATGATTGTGAAAATATTTTGAAGAAAAATGAAAACTTATCTTCAAAAATTGATTTTGTTTTAAAAGAGAATGTTGCTTTGAAAAACAAAATTATTTCTATTTCAAATGATTTAAATGTTTGTTTAGAGAAAAATATTGTTTTGCAAAATAAAATTGATGCACATGTTTGCCATGCTAGGGTAGTTTCACACACTCCACCCATTGCATGCTCCACTTCTTCTTTGATTGAAAATGATATAAATTTAATAAGAAGAAAATGGATTGTTTGGGCTCCACTATGAGCCAATGTGCCATGAACCATACACGCTTGGAATCCTTGATTCGAAAGAAACAAGTTCCATCTATTATGCATGCACACCATATACGGCATACACATGCTCCTCACGGACACCATCACACCATGTATGCTCATGTGTACACTTGTACACATTGTGGACGTAAGGGCCACCTTACTAAATTTTGTTATGATAGAATACATACTTCAAATTTAGCAAATAAATTGTATGGGCTAGAGAAGGTACTAACCCTCATGGACCCAAAAGACAATGGGTACCAAAGACCACCCCTCCTTTATTTGATGTAGGTGTGGGCTCTCACATGACGTGAGAGTATAGGCACCTTGGAGTGGATGCGTTCCAAGCTCAAAGGAAATCAATTGGATGCATCACTTTCAAGGGATGTTTGGTGGAGAGGACCACCATGTTTTGGAGACAAGGAGAGTTGTCTTCTAGGTTTTGGTAACGATTCCTAACTCCTATTTATTGTTTTCATGCTTTTAATATTCATTGTTATAGCATGTTTCATTGTTTAGTGATTAGTATGAAAATGCCATGTAATTAGATTCTTGACATACATGTATAGTATTTGAGACACCCATGTTTAATATGGATTATTATTTTGTGTTCTCGTATTTGATTAGCTATCATGTACATCATAAATCTAATAACATGTGGATATTCATAATAATCATGTTTATGTTTATCATGTTGATTTTTATCGTGTTTTGATGCTTCATGTTAAGATTACTTGTTTAGATGTTAGTTTTTCATTAAAACTAGGTGTATACTTATGCATATAGTGGGCCACAAATAAATCTATATATGTTGGGCTTGATTGCTTATTTGAACCCATTAGATGTGCTAGTATAGTCTAGTTTTGATGATTCATACATTTTAAACTTGTATCCCATTTGGATTTGTTTTGTAGATCATGTGTTTTACATTTCATGTATATGTGCATTTTGTCAAACCTTAAGTTATACGTGTATACCCTTTGAGTCATTTCCTTTCATGCAAATCTATATATATGGACTCAATTGTGTATAGGATATGTATGTACTTATTGTGTTGACAATTCATACATATACCTTGAAATGAAATTTATTTTGGTGAAAATTTAGTTTTCTTGATTTCGTGTTTATTGTTTAACTTCATGTATATGTCTTTTATCCAAATTATTATTATACATATACATCCTTTTTGAGTCAAGTGCCTTAATGCATATATTTTGTGGACTCGTTGTGTTTGGATATGTATGTATGCTTTAGTTTGTATAAGACATACATATACCTTGAAGATTAAATAATTTTGATGATTTTCATTGTTTCAAGGAATTTTTGAGCTTAATTGGAAATTTCATAATGCCATGTCACACATTACTTGTACACTCATCATTTTTTTAAAATATTTCTCATGAGTATGTTTTCATGAGCATGTATGGACTTTATTGAATATTGAGTGTTTTAAGTGCTATGTGATTTACATGTGTTTTATGAAAATTATTTTTAGTTTATCCTTACTTGAAGGATTTCGTACTAGTTAACAAAAATTTCCATTTAACTAGTTCGTATTCTTCATTTTGATATGAGTTATACCATGCTTTTATTGTTATGTCAATTGGTATCATTGAACTCTTTCAATTGGTATCAATCTTGATTCTTTTGTATACTCATATGTGTTTATATATGTATGCTTTCATTTCAATGGTATCAATGTCTATTGGTATCTATTTTTTTCATACATATATGTTTTATTGTGCTTACTATATTCCTATATCTTAGAGCACAAATATTTGTTTATGCTAAGCTTGAAAACCTCAATGATTATCCTATTTCAATTGATTACTTTTAAATTGGTATCAAGCCTACGCATTGTTTTAGTTTGTATTTCATAAAGGGGGAGAAAATTTGACTTTCATATTTCAATTGGTATTGATTCCCACTCCCTTACTTTATGATATCAAAATTGTTTATATGGCTTAAAAGAAAAATACTATTTTGATATCAAGATGTTCATTTGAATATGTTTTAAAATTGGTATCTCAAAATTTGTTTTAAAGAAAATAAACACAAAAGTTTTGATTGTATTGACTATATGCAAGGAGAGCTTAACATCTCTTCTACATATTAGATTCATGTTGAGTGTTCTTGTATTGAGGAGCTTGACATCTCTTCTTTATGTGATACAGTGTGTATGGGGAGCTTCACATCTCCTCTTATGCATTACATAATATGTGTTATGTGAATTGGGGCTTGTCATCCCTTCTTCATGTAATGCATATGTGTAGGGAAGTTAACTTAGCGTCTTCCTCTTCATGAATGTATATAGCATATACCATTTGTTGATTGACCTATGTTTACTTTCAATGGTATCAAGATGCTTCATCGATGTATTTTCAATTGATATCTTAATTGAATGTCACCCCTAATTGGTTTTGTTTTTGTTTTTTGTTTTAGACAAAAAGGGGGAGAAAAAATTTTGTTTTGTTTTGATTGTTTACCTCTTTGTTGATGATTGACAAAAAGGGGGAGAAAGATTTTGAGTTTATAAGATTTATATATGCATAGT